>MU223557.1:589315-647144 GCA_018584345.1 Thuja plicata | reverse complement strand
AGTCCGCTCGTAAATGCTGTGCACTGAATGTATGCTAAATTTTAATATTATCCACAACATGTTATGTGATCTACTGTTAATAATATACAAAATTTCCAACGTATGATATTTGTGATGAATGACATTCACTTTTTGATTTGTATTTCTCGACGACAATATGTTTTTTCCTCCTTTGTTTTCGTGGGGTTAGTCCTTCCTTTCAAACAGACCTATTGAGAAGAGTGAAAGAAAAACGTGAGAAAGCACCCACTCTAATAACGCGCTAGACGTAATCAGTTCACACTTGTATCCTCAGCCAAACAAGTGAACCGTGCGTTATAAATACACAAGTTAAGCGATCTCTGGGCACTGTAGACGGAGAGATGGCCCCTAAAGCGTGCGCAGCTTGTCGATCACAACGCAAAAAATATTCAGATGAATGTTTGCTGGCTCCTCATTTTCCTCCGAATGACCTTCAAAGGTATTCGATCGTGCAGAGAGTTTACGGGTTGAACAATATTGTCAGAGTGCTCAAAGTAACGTAATCGTTCCCAACTTCTAGGCTTTTCAGACATCTGGTGGAATCACATTGAATATTCCAAGTTCTCTGCATTTGAATTCATTTGAAATAATTTTTGGGTCTAATTATAACACAAATTGTATAAATGTATCCTCCCACTGCCTATTATATTTCAATAAATGAATTTTAGAGTCAGTTTATGTCTATCTGAAACGTACTATTTCGGATGCTTGTCCAAAATTTCACTACTGCTTAGAGGGAGGGTTAAAGACAAATTTTGAGACAATTTTTTAATAAATTGTCTTGATCTGAGACAAAAAAGAAAGTTGTGTATTGTCTCAAATATGTCTTTAACTGAGCGTCTTAATATATTGTCTTAAAAATTTGTCTTATAAAGACAATATGGAACAAAAGTATTTTTGTCTTTATAAAGACAATCTTTTAAGATAATATATTAAGACACTTTGTTAAAGACATATTTGAAACAATACACAACTTGTAATTTTGTCTCAAATAAAAATAATTTATTAAAATATTGTCTTAAGTAGTAGTGAGTATCACTTTTGTTTCTAATGATACAAAAAACAAATTTAAAAAAATAGCTCAAAAAATTAATATTGCTAAATATAAACTACAATATTATTGATTGTTTCATATAAGGCACAATGGAATCGAACCACTATCTTCCTGCTTGTAAAGAAGGTGCTCTTCCATTGAGCTAGCACCCTTTAAAAGAATAGTTATACTCAATAAGAGTTGAGAACAGAGAGGTGAATGTACTGATCTCAATAGCCAAATAGCCAAATATGCAAAATGCCCCATGGAACTGAAATTGACATCTTTCTTATGATGGGCAATAAGAACACACAAATACCCATTAACAGTGACTAAAGGAGGTTTGTAAGCCTTTTTCCTTTTACCCAGACAAGTAATAGATCGATATGGTTTTTGGGGTTGGAGATTTATCCATCTATATCCAAGAAGGTTTCAACGTTATTGTAATTCGCATCAAGCGTGGGAAGATCTCTGAATTCGTTGAGATTCATTAGTTCTCTAATATCCTTCAATTCCTACAAGAGCAAGTGACCACATTATTAGAAAGGTAGAATATTATGTTCTTCAAAACTGAAGCTCTCAGTTTTAGAGTGGATTCTTACAGCATTGGAGCTCCAGGTGGTGTTTGGTGAGACAAGATGATCTATGTTGATAGAAACTTCTTGCATCTTATCTTATATCTCCTTCACTATGTTATTCCTTGTAATGCTTGTGGTCTCACTTTTCAACATTTTTTCCACAGTATCTGCTCAGTAAAGAGGGAAATTAGTCAACAATTACAAGCATGAGACTTTTTCAAACCTAGCAAAGAAATGAGATATAATTATATACTGATTCTTGAGAGGTTCAAGACTTCTGGTGTGCATTGAAGATTGTGGAAGCACTGCGTATGATAGAGGCAGTCCAAGAAGTCCACACATAAGAACCTAACATCGAAAACAATCATTTCCCTAAACACTAATTTCAATAAAAAATAATTAACAACGAGTTATATATTGTTTTATTCAAACAGACACAAGAAGTCATGGTTGCTTATATATATTAATAATTATTCCAACATGCTATGAATCCTACAAGCAGAAATTTTTTATGATAAGAAGATGGATTCTTAAAATTGTACTCTCTGTTGGGCCATCTTTGCAGCAAAAGAACAATAAGCAGACAAACATAACTAGCATAATTGCACTAATAATGTTGTTAAACATATCACCTCGAAGAATTTATGTTTTGAATAGTCTATTAAGAATATAGTTATTAAGGTGGTGCACAAGAAAAACTATATATTTACCCTTATTACAGTCCACTTTAGAGTGACAGTGTCATGCCAGGTGACTGGTCTGAAGACTGGTCCGAAGAGGCACGTAGGAACATCCTCAAGATATTCACCTGTTGGTATGTATGAAATTCTAGTCTGGAAAGGCAACATAGCATGGTCTCCATAATCTACAACTATTCCTCGCATCCATCCTTTAGCACATACATGTCCGCTTTTTTGAGTATCACCTAATGTAATGAGTGCTATGTATTTTCATATAAGAGATCGGTTCTTGTGAATGGCTACACACGAAACATGAGTCAATGAATTTGAGTTGAAAACTATACAATTGAATCTTGACAGAAATATCATAATTTGACTTACTGTTAAAAAAACATATCATACATATCATAAAAAAATTTGCTAGCACCAATCAATAAAAATAGCTCATTTTGATTCAAGATATATCTAACAAACCTGTTCCATAGGGCCAAGACTTGGCTTTTCTGGTTTTTAGAGCTGCGAAGAGCAGATTTCTTGCCAATATCAATCCAAACATTCCATTTAATGATCTCCATGAAAATGGGATCTCTCTATTCTATATATATAATCTCTTGGGGGTGTGAAATTCTTCTACCATTCCCTATGTCAAGCCTCAAGTTAGAAACATGAACACTTGTGATATTTCTACCAAGACTCAAGTGTAAAATTTTTGAGACAAACTCATCGACCCATGTTTCATAATACTGATCTAAGTTGCCGGTTCGGATTCGTGTTCCAATGCGGGTTCGAGATTCGGGTTTGAAATTCGTTCAAATTTTTTTGGGGGTGGGTTCGAATTTTTTTTGGGTTCTTTCATACAAAAACATTTTTTATATATGTGCGTATGTGTGTGTGCACATATGTATATATATGTAGCAACAAATAAGTTCATACACCACTATGCTAATAGTAAAGCAACATAGCAAAATACACCACCATATATATTAATGTTTTAGTCCAAATTCACCATAAAAATGACAAAACTCGTGCCGGGTTCGTCTGATAGAATTTGGGCAGACTTTTGCAAGAATGTGATAAGGACCAGACTTTTGCAAGAACCAGACCAGACTTTAGGGTTGCGAGGGAAGAATTTGGTAACTTAGATACTGATTCACGAGAACCTACCTCTCATGATACTGAATGGAACACTTGGCACTCATTGCATCTAAGTAATACTCATAGGGGTGAAGCATCCAGCCTTCTTGGGAGGTCATTAGTAAAATTTCTATTGCTTCAACCTCTTAAATTTAAAAATAACTCAGAAATGAACAGGTCTATATTAAAAAAAATCAGAACCACTTTTTCAATTTTTTTGGAAACATTACATCAAATGGGACAAATTGCAACTGCTTATAAATTTTTCAAAAATAATGATATTGCAATTATGTCCTAGGTGGTCACTTGTATCAATGCATAACTACAACATAACAAAAGAAAATGTCTCACCTAAAATTATTACTTTAAAAATTTAAATCTTATTTCCAACCATTTTCTCACCCAACTACTAAATGTTTTCTACAGTAGTGGTTCTTTAATTTTAAAATGCTAATCGGACCATTAAGCCACAGAACTCCAAAATTATGTCAGCAGAATGTTCTAATAAAGTTTTGGGATGTCGTCTTCATGGAACCCATGAGTAACATAATAGATTTATATCTGGACTAACTTTGGATGTGTTGAAAAACAATATCCTTATTAACATTAAAAAATGCAATCTTAAAATAGTAAATCTGTGTGCATGGTGCCCCAATAAACAAGGATGAGTATATGTCAAGGGTTTATTTGAAAGAAGACGTTAAAACTAGGTAATATAGTGCATCTGGGACATAGTCTGGCAGAAAATATAATAATCAATTATGAAAGCTAAGCCAATGGTTTGAAAAATCTCTAAATTTCTTTCTGGAAAAGAAATGGCAACTAGGATACACATTAAAAAATCTACACATGTTTTACTTTATATGTTTTGTTGGAAGAGAATCAATAACCTTGGATCACATTAACTAAGCTGAACATTAAGAAAAATTTGTGTGTTTTCTGGAAGATATGTTATGTAATAACTAAAATGAATATAAAGAAATCTCTACAAGTATGTTAAATTTTGTAGTGACAAAGCCAATGGCTTAAAAAATGTTTATATTGATTTTACAAGAAGAGATACTCTTTGATCATACCAATTAAGTGGAACATTAACACGCCCTACATTTTTCCGGAAGATATAGCCTCCAAATGTGGTAACTAAGCTAAAACTTCTACATTTTTTTTTTTCTGCTGGAAGAGATATCCTCAGTTGTGCCAACTAGGCCCACAATTGTTTTTTAATTACAAGATAATTTTAACCTAGCCACTAATTATATAAGCCTACCTCTTAAATCTAATTATATAAGACATACCTATATAGGAGACATACCAAGCCACTAATTATATAAGCCTTCCTCTTAAATCTGATATAATTTACTGACTTCATGATAAATTTCACTACAAATATGATTTTTTTGTCTAACAACAATATTTAAGTTAAAACAATCATGATAAAGATTTGTGCTATCTAATTTTTTTATTAGCCATAAGTTGAAATAATCCATTCACCTTGATTGCTTCTTTCATAAACATCACTTCTAACAGCTCTTCAGCCACTCATGTCAATTTCTTAGTCTGTGAACACAAACCCAAACACAACCATCATCACCAGAAGAATCAAAGTCCACTTACAGATCCTGTCAATTATTAACATTCATCTTTCTTCATTAACTAAGTTTTGTTTATAATAGTATCCCTAGTATATCCAGCCTTTAACATCTTCATACTCACCACACTGTCCACCCTTGAAAATGAGATCAGGGATCCAAGTCTAGTCTGCCCTTGGTAAAATCGTACAAATAGTAATACATACATACAGTAAGCACAGCCACTCCTATAATGTCGAATGGAAGGCTATCAATTATTAAGTGTATAATTCCACAAATTTCTATAGATACAAGTGTGTGCATACAACTCTACAGCCCATCTGCAAAAATCCACTATTGTCAGGTTAAGGGAGGGGCCATTTTTTTAACAAAAAGTTCAGAATTTTTCTATTAAGTTTTTGTCATTTTGGCACTAAATGGGTTGTTATAAATAGGAAAGAGATTCTAAAAGTTGTGAACTTGTTGATTTAAATTCTAAAATTTTTGACAATATTGTACCTAAAATTATGACTTTAAAATTGTTAGTTTGATAATGACTGTTCAGAATGAAATGTATTCCTTAGATCTAAAAAGTCAGAAATCATGTGATGCTACATTAACATACCAATAAAACATGACTCAATGCACAAGTATCAATCTCATTTATTATAGCCTTATTAAGAAACCTTGTCAAAAAGAATGTTGATGCAGCATCATATTTTATGATGTGGCCCAAACACTTTAGTTATAAGAGGGGACTTACCAAATTCCAAATAAGCTACTGTAAAAAATTGAGAGTGATTTAAAATTTTCATATAGAATTTTGAAAAGTGCAAAATTGAAATACTCAACCACTGCTCATCTAATTAACCTTCTTTCCTATATAATCATCCATTCTACATTTCTAAGAAATAAACGTCCATTCTTCCTCTAACCTAGACTCTAATTAGTTCTCTTTTTTGGAGGGCAAGGGGGTCATAGTCATATAGTTCTATGAGATGCATAGGCAATAATCAGTTCTGTGAAAAATCAAATGCATATGATCACATAGAGAAGGTCTGCAACGATGACTTTCTAAATGTTAGGCAAAGATGTCATGGAACTAGGTTGAGAATAAGCCTCTTGAGATTTTGAAAAATATATGTAATGGGTTTTTGCTTGCATAGCAACTAGGCTATTATTTTCATATTTCTCAACTAAACAAAGACGATCATCAGCTAACAAGTGAGAACGGAGACAACATGATCCTTTGATGATGCAGTTCTATTAAAAATTGACAGATGTCCTAGAAAAAATAACAAAAACACTATAAGCCCTTCCTACTATAATAGGGATCACCCTGCTCCACAAGTAATATTGGTTAAGCATTCAAAACCCATGCCCTTAAAAAAAATCATCAACAACCATTCTCTATTCTACGGCTTGAAACCGGACTAGAATGAGTGTAAATTGTTGTCGACATATCTGGATGTATTTACTGGGTCAAGCTATAATTATCTCACATGAGCTTCAGGTTTTACTCCAATCATTAATATCCTACGATTCCAATGATTGCAAGCAGAAAGGTTAAGTTCTAAGAAGAACCATACATTTTTTTGTGATCAAAGTATACTTTCCAAAAAAATTCAGTCATGAAACCTAGTGAAAATTTTCATACAGTATTCTCTAGGATTTAGAGGTACCTGCCACCTAAATCAATAAAAATGAAAATCAATGCATCACATAACGAAAGGAATTGTACAAAATTTCAAGAATGAGGCTTTTTTCCATATTGAATAAACCATTCTAAGACATATTTTAGTTCCTTTTGGGTTCCTTACACATTACCAAGGCAAAAGCTTGAGTCAAACAAGAAATAACAGTACCATCACAGTAGAAATATTAATTCCAAAGCCCACTCGAGGCATAAAAGGGGTATTAAGGAATAGTGCATACCATCAATGACATCAACTCAAACTGTAACCTGTCAAAGAAACACAAATAGAAAGTTCATCAAAACTATAATACACAGAATACACATAATTTTCAGGAAGGCAATCTAAACTATAAAGTGAAGCCAGTTCAGAAAATCAAACATGCAAAGTTATAGTTGAATGCTCCAACAATCTGGAAAATTTAAAGTGAAGAATTATTTCTGTCTACAAAACTTATCTTAACATCGTTTCATATTAGGGACTCAGAAAAAGCTATTCACACACCCTCATAGCTCAAAATTGCATTTCACTTGAGGAGTGAACCGTTATAAAATTGTGCATGGTAACAGAGTTGAATGAAAAACCAAATAATTATTTTCATACAGTCATTGATAAATTGATTAGAGTTATATGACTCAATGAAAAATGTTGAATTCTAACTCTATAATTTGTATGCAATTCAGCCGCAATGCAATGATTTCCTACAAACTAGGGTTAGAAAATAAAGAAATTTGGAATTGCAATCGCCCATTCTAAAATCGATCTCTATCTTATTTTATTTATTTTGATTCTTCTACTTATGGTTTATGTTGTCTCTTATTTGTTTCAAATTAAATTAGGGTTAGGTAAGTAAGTGGGTACCTTTTCCAGCTGCTTCATCAAGGAAACCAGTAGAGCGCTGGTTTTTTTGGTTCGTCCCTTTGCAGGAATCTTCAGCCCTTGTACCATTGCATATAAATGACCTTCAAAAATATTACACAAACCCTATTAATTTCTTTGATTGCAGAACTTCTGATTAATAAAAATATATTTGAGGGTTCGATTTTTGTAGTGGCAGAGTTGAGATCAAAATTAATATATAATTACAGTACTAGGCAACAAGAGGTTCATGTTTTTGAAGCTCATTAGCTCTCTGCAGAAAAGGGAGAATTAACTTTGTAGGCTCTACGTCATTCACTATTATATTTTTCTACTGATGATGATCACAATATGGTGTTGTTTTTATATGAAATGGAGCTCGGAAGAAAGTATTCAGTATGATAATAATGTAAACATAGTAACTTTGAAGAAGATTGTGAATTTGACCAAGCATGGGTAACTAAGAGCTTCGACGAAAAAATTAAAAAAAAGAGAGACTTTTAAAAGTCTAGCCCGCCGCATGTCGATGCATATCTCTAGCCTTAAAGCTAAGAGGACCCTTTTGAGTTTTAATGCAAGAAATAGGGTTCCATACCTTTTTCTCCTCCTGATGTTTATGCATCTGAAGCTATTGTTCCCATATTTCCAAGGATTCGACCTCTTTGACCTCCCAATGAGAAATCTCCTTATTTTTCCACAACCCCCTTCTAAACACCGATTTTCTTCATTTTGGAGCAGAATTAGGCTAGATTTTAATAACCTAATGGGGATTCTGTTTTGA
Source organism: Thuja plicata (assembly GCA_018584345.1). Taxonomy (NCBI): domain Eukaryota; kingdom Viridiplantae; phylum Streptophyta; class Pinopsida; order Cupressales; family Cupressaceae; genus Thuja; species Thuja plicata. The sequence goes on along the minus strand of MU223557.1, from coordinate 638,797 downwards.
AAAGAAAATCCAGATCCTTTTTCCAGCCAAACTCCATCTTTATACAAAGAAGACATAGGGATTGAAGAAAACTCAATACTAGTGCCCAACTGGAGATATTATTCCCCAAGATTATTAAATCCTCCTATTCTTCTGCCATAACTGAAAGAGGAGGAAAGCCCAGAAGTCCGCAACTGAAATCCATGCATTCTCTGAAAGGGTTTTGGGGAAAAAAATCTCCCCTGAAATATTGGATCTCATTAACACCATACCGATTTCTACGCTCCAGCGCTTTTTCAACCCAACACCCGTGTGAAAAACCCATTGTAGGATATGTACAGTAGGGTTGGAGCCAATAATACCAGCTTTGTCCTGTTTGGGCATAGGTCGGTTAACATTGGCGGGACGAAATTACCTTCCCGCTTTAACTTTGTTTATGCAAATTTATCATTATGTGGCGTGAGAGACGAAAAAATAATAATAATAATAATAAAATAAATAAAAATAAAAGAAAAGAAAAAGTTGAGACAATAATAGATTTTCGTCTCAAAAAATTGTCTTAATACAACTTAACTTGTAGTAGTGTTTATTGTGTCATATAGAATAAAAGAATGACTATGGTAGTCTAGTTATGAATTGATGGAGTTCATTGTTTTGGTGTGCGTAGGATATTAAACCTGAGCAAAGAGGAGATGCTGTAAATAGTTTGGTTTATGAAGCAACTGCCAGATTGGAGGACCCCGTAAATGGGTGTGCAAGAGCAATTCATCAACTGCAGAAGAAGATTGCTGACCTGGAAACCCAGTTGGCAGCCAAGCAAGAAGAGGTCATGAATATACATTTTGCATGTGAGAAGCTTCTGTCTCCTGATCTCACCCTTGGATCCTTTGATGCTGGACCTGATTTATATACCACTGATGTTGAACCTGATTTATATGCCACGTCACAAGAAACTGAATATGGCATGTGTGAGGAGGTGGATTCAATGTTGTGGGAACCACTATGGGCAATATAAAGAGAAGCGTACACATTGAAATTTGCTGTATCACTCCTCACTGTTTTAAAAACTGTTTAATTTAATCTACAATCAATTTCTTTCTTAAATTGCTTGAATTGTCGCATGCGAATGTACCATAAAGAGCATATCGGCGTTATTTAGGTCACTTCAAATATTTTATCATAATATCGATTGTTAACTTTCAGATCAAATTATTTATCTTCGATAGATTTTTTTTATTTTTTTCCAATTGTTTTTGGCAACAAGTCATATCTGTATTACTATTGAATGATAATTACCTCGGTTGGTAATTTAATGATAAAACATGTTAGGATTCTAATAGAATTGAGATGGAGAAAAAATTCTGTATTGATCAAAACAAATTAGAACAGTATAATACATAAATAAGAGAGGCAGCAATCATGGAATAGTTAGAAACTATTTTACAAAGCTCTTATAACTAATATTGTCAACTAAATAAAATAGAAAACTAAATATAAAGCTAACTTCTGAGAAGATTATACATTTAAACCAAACATTCATCTAAATTTATCAAACTTTTTTTTTTTCCTCTGCCAAAGACTTTTGGTAAGACAATATTTGAGTTGTATACTTCCATCCTTCAAATAAATCATCAGTCAGAGAAAACCATCCACATAAAAATTCTTAAAACCCAACTTTAAGAGATGCTCAGTAATCTTTTCATACCAGGGCTCAGGGAGCTTGATTTAAACCATACAATGATTTTACAAGCTTGTATGCCTAGTATTCTTTAGCATTAAACGCAGTCTTCAAGTGAAGTCATATATATTGTTTCTTTAAGATCACCAATTAAGAATGCAGTTTTAATGTGTATCTAATGAACTTTTCACCCATTTCAGGTACCAAAAGCAAACAAAGCACAAATGGAAATGTATTTTGTTGTAGGAGCAAAATTTTTATTATAGTCTATGCACTCCTTTTTAGCATAACCTTTGGTAACAAGGTTGGCTTTATGTCTATCTAGCGAACCATATAATTTATATATTTTTTTGAAGATCCACTTGTAACCAACAATTTTACAACCAAGTTGAGGATAAAGAAAATCCCATGTACCGGGTAGTGCCTCTCAAAACCTATCACTATAAGAAGGTAATACGGTTCTTAGCTAATGCCTATATACATATGGAAGTAAGTATAACTGACAATATGGTTATAACTAGTGAATTTTGAACATGCCTACTTCCTCAATGGGCTGACTCGGAGATGACATATTGACCAACGTTTTTTAAGCCTAGCCTCGCCGTGCTTAATAGAGTGTAGTTTTTCTTTTGTTCAGACTTGGCTTACACCTCGACTATCACCATTGGTAGTGTTGGGTGACCCTGAACCTATGCGAATACCTCGTAACAAGTGTCTTCATGTTAATGTTTATTTTGTGCAAATTTGGGTTGTTTAAATGAGTTTATAGTTTAATTAGTAATCTCTAGTTTAATATTATTTATGCATAATTGAAGTTGGATGAAATATTAAATGGTTTTACATTATAAAATCCCCTTTGACCAAGTTTTTAGGGTTTTAGGGTTAATTTGGGTTTAAAAGGAAGTGTTTGTGTATTCAATATATTATTTGATATTTAATTGATTTATACTATAAATGCTTATTTTAATGTTTGAAAAGCTAAATAAGGCACATTTGTTCTCATTTTGTTAGGAATTATACGATTAAAGTAATTTGGATCATTTGGGGGCTTAGGAAATGCATTATAATTAGTTAATTAATTATTTATTTTAAAAAAGTGAATAGAAACTTCATTTTTATAAGGGGGAGATAGAAGGCTTTTTACGCTTAGACTATTTTTTGGGAGAGAAACCTTGTTCATGCATGGATTTTTAAATGGGGATTTCTCATTAGGATGGATTTTATTAGAGAAATTTTGTGGGTGCTACCTTGAAAGATTGGCGATGATGAAGTCTTTGGGTTGTTCAATGAGTTTGACTGCATTTGGTGTGTGGTTTTCTTTTTAAATTTAAAAGTTTTACAAAGGTATGGCTCCTAATTTTTCACATGATTTTCAATCTAATTCATTTTAGTAAGTTGAAAACTATTTGTATTATGAATTAAATAAATTTCCCTTGTTATGGAATTTTTAGTTGATGTAGTTTAGAGTTTTTATTTTTAAATTTATAAAAATGGTTTATATGGGGAAGTGCTACACAAATTCTTATTATTGGGTGAAATGTGGATTTGAATGCATCTTTGAGAATTTTTTTAGTATGGAACCAATGGGTTTTCCCAAATTTCTAATCTTATAATTTTTAAATTTTGAGCTTTTTGGAGGTCCATCAATAGTGGATAACCTCCACGACTAGTTTTGGTCCAATTTGGGCATTTTTTAAAAAGTAGAATTTCATGATTCAAATATTTTTTTTTGTGGAAGGATATATTTTTATTATATAATTTATTTAGACTTAATTTGAGCTCATTTTCAATTCGATACGGCCATTTGAGCACTTAGTACGGTTGTGAATAGTGATAAAGAAGATCAAGTGATATTGTGTGTTATATGATTTAAAGTTAATATGAAATCATAATATAGGATGTGAAATTATAAGACTGGGGATGTATGTAATGAGTTGATATTATGTATATTCTTAACCCATACTATCTACAATATTGAAGAGTTTACGCTTCATTATTTTGAGCATTTGATATGAGTGCAAATATATTTTATGGATATCTTTTGTTATATTTTCTTTGTGTTGAACCACTTAATTGTTTATGAATTGTGTGTTCATGTAAAGTGCAAAAATCTTTTGGTGTAGTTGGTAGGGGTTATTTGGGAATAAGAGATCATCCATGAGAGATGGAATTTGGTTAGCAAACTCATTGTCTTCATGACAAGATCATCCATTTTATGTGGGTGCATGGTGCCAAATAATGATACTTCTATAAGGATTCCCATATCATCTAACCTTGGTAGACAATGAGTAGTATTAAGATGAAGGAACACTGAGAGGGGGGTGAATTAGTGTTCAACAAACTTTGCCAAATAACATTATTAAACTAATTCTAGAAACTCAAAGCTAATTGCATCATACATCAACTATAAAGTATACATGCATGAATATGAAATAAATAAAACACAACAAAATACCATAAGTGTTTTATCATAGAAAACCTATTAGGGGAAAAACCATGGTTGGTATGACACCCACAAGACAATTTACTCTATACAAAATATTATCTTTACAATAGATGAGAATGCACTTGCATTTAGGCTCATTTCCAAGATATTTATAGATGAGATATTTTGAAGTGCAAAAATAACATCTCCTAATATCTGATTACAATTCCATATACGCTCACAAACTGATTTGATACACTTTAAAACTCTAATTTCCCTATAATATATTCATCGCTAATCAAACTATTAGATCATTATATATCTCCTCATAACTATATTCTACCACCTATGCGCACTTCATACAATCATCATCTATATCCTTGAACTCTAATCTAATTATTTTATAGGTAACGAAAATGTAAGACGCTTGACCAAGTTGGCCAAATCCTCCATATAATTTTAGTTCCCTCTAAAAAATTTCAAAAAGTGAAGCTAACTATGTTAACTATGATATTAAATCATCAAAATTAGTGCAAAAAACAAATTTATATATATTTTATTAGATTTTTCATCATGTCAGCGTATTACTATACTAACACCAAAATATGCATCTCAGATCTTTGAAACTCCTTTAGATCTCTTCACTGTACCTTCAATTTCTATATATATAATGTTTCTACATTTATTACGCTCCCCTTCGATGCACACTAGAAAATTTTAGCTTAGAAATTTTCAACATACCTTTTTGTGTAATCTTTTTGTACAGTGTGTTCTTCAAACTGTACTTAGTTAAATCTCTAGCTGTCTTTTGATATTAACTCATGTAGAGTTGTGCACATATAATACATGTTTATTTTCCATGTAGTTACCATCAATGACAACATACAACCTATATCAACCTTCTATGTAGTGTCTCTTGCCAAAAATATCCCCATTTGGCATTGATGGCAACACTTAGTGAAAATTTGACTAAGTATCCATCACACTAACTTAACTACACATAACCTATACTTATCCAAAATCTTAAAAAATTATCAAAAAATCTATTCCCTTGATCAAAGTAAACACATTTTTCACACTACAATACCCCTCCTTCGACATCAATAGAAAAGGATAGAAAAAAATTTCTTATGTTCCCCGTTAGACTAAGTCTAGGAAAACTTATATACATGCAAAAGATTCATCTAACTTACATTAGATTGTAAATATCTATATATATGGTCTTCACTAGTTATAGATCCTTGTCCCATTCTACTTGAGACTACTCAATACTCATTTATGGCCATCAAATAGGAAATATTTTTCTTTCACCGCTGATAAGTTGACAGATTTAGAGGTACTCATGACATCTTGTGCTTCTTTGAATGCACTGAATAAAATTTGAAGTTTAGGAGCAATCAAACTTCTTAATTCATCAAATATTTCAATATTTTTCTATTTATACTTCTCCAGATTTTTAATCTTGTAAAGAAAATTAATTTCCTTAATTTCTAATTCTAATGTAGAAGAATCCAAGGGATCAAATTCTTGAGCAATGTACTCCAATTTGAGTTCATTATCTTTAATCTTCTTCTTAATATTTTGTACGAATTTCCTTACTAAGAAATGTGACATCTAGATGTTTCCACCTTCATTAACAGCATTTTGAATCTCTTTAATGTGGGTATCTAATTTGATTTTGTAATGTGCTAAAGTAATTTTTAGCTCTAAGAACATATTTTCACTTAACGTCATTCTAACATTTACTTCAACAACATATTCAAATGAATTTAAATGTGTACCTACTACTTGTAACACATTTTCTACCTATTTAGATGGGGTCAATGTGTCATCTCTAACATAAATGGGTATCAAATTCTCTAATATGTCAGATGCCTCCCCCAATATTTTTGTATTTTTCATATAATGTTCTAGTATTTTTCCTCTAGCTTGGAATTGAGCTAGTTCAACGAACTTCAAATTTTATAGTTGTGAGAGTACTGATAGAATGATTGGGGCCAAATATTCATCTATATCAATAGTATCTTAATGCAGGAGCATCATGGGTTTCCTTTATATACTGAGCTCATCTTTGTTCATTTTTTTAGTAAGTGTCAAGTTGTAGTATTGGCTGGGCGTTCTTTCCTCTACTGAGTGAACCTGATGCTCAGTTCTTCTTTAATGAGCTTGTCTGTGTTTGGTTTCTGTTGAAGCTGACTTATGTATTTAATTTCTTGTTCCACATTGAATATTTTGATATTGTCTAGGGATGTGTGTGTATGATTGGTGGTCATCTTTCCATCTTTATAAGTCACTTTGGAAAGTATAAATAGGGATATGTAGGAGTAGGTTAGGAACCAACTAGTAGAGTAAGTAGCAGATGATGATATGAGAAGGTAGAAGATAGATTAAATATGGATTTTTAAAATCTTGTTGGTTGTAACCTGAAAGACCTCATAGACGGACATGTATGTTATAATTCCATGAATCAATAAAAGTTATTTTGTTGTCCCTCCTCTCCTTGGTGTTTTTCTCTGTGTTGTTTTCTTCTATTATGTGTACTCGTAGGGTGGCTGGATAGTTGGGTGTACCTTTGGCCCCGACCTCCCCACTCTCCCTTGCATCAACTGGTATCACAGTGAAGTTTTCCCTTGGTGGATTGGATCATGTATAATCCTGAGATGATTTGGTTTTAGGGTGGGCAATCTATAGATTTGACCTGTAACTAGTAGAGGGTTGCGATCTTCCAAGAACTGTCAGGCTAGTTTAAGGCAGAGGAAATACTAATAATGCCATAATGGAGATGTTGAGGGAAATTTCAAAAAGATTATATGTTGTGGAGATATCCCAGAGAAGAGGAGTGCATCTTGATGATGCGAGTAATGATGAAACACCAAACCCTAATCTAAAGCTTGAAGAAGATCAAGATGAGGAAATATTCTTGAGACTATTATCTAGAGAACATTCAAAGCCTGATGTTGAAGTTGTTCCTTATGATAGAAAGTTTGATACCAATGTTGTGCTGGATTGGATTTTTGATATGGAGAAGTTCTTTGAGTTTGAAAGCACTCCTGATAATAGAAAGATAAAAATTATAGTCACTGTGTGGAAAGGTCACGCCTCACTATGGTGGGAGCATTTGCAAACTGATAGAAAAAAAGAGGAAAGGAAAAGATTAGAACTTGGTTGAAAATCATGACAAGGTGAATAAGAAGTTCCTTCCTTTTGATTACCAAGTTAACTTGTTAAGGAATATGTAGAACATTAGACAAATTAGACATGACCATGAAGGAATACACTAAGGAATTCTATATATTGGACATGAGATCTGGACATGTGGATGACGAGGTTGAGAAAGTTGTAAGGTATCAGAATGGATTGAGATCTGGAATTAAAGATAAAATAAGTTTTGTGAAATTGGATAGTGTGGAGGAAGCATCAATATGCCTTGAAAGCTAAGGAGATCTTGAAAAAGAAGTATGAACAAGGACAAAGAGGTCAAGGTGGTAGATTCTAGAGAGGCAAAGGAAGATCCTATGGTGAAGGTGGTATATCTTATAATTCAGTACAATATAAGGGAAAGTCTGAGTGGAAACATGATAATAAAAGAAAGACCGAGTGGAAAGGTGGTAGTTGTTACCGAGGAGGTACTAGTTCCTACCAAGGAAGAGGTAGAAGTGGTTTTAGTGGTACTGATTATTTTAGATGTGGAAAAGAAGGGCATAGATCTTTCAAGTTTAGACACTCTAAGGAAAATGGACAAAGTCATAGGAAAGTTGTGGCACAAGAAGATCTGGAGGGTTCCCCAAGTGGACCCAAGGCTAGAGAAAACATGATGGTAAGAAGATCTTTGTTTAATAATAGAGAGGATGAAGAGCACGTTCTGAGGAGAAGTCTTTTCAAGACCATAAGTAAGATGACAGGAAAATGTTGCAAAGTGATTGTTCACAGTGGAATTTTTTTGGCTTCGGAGAAGCTGGTTAAAAAGTTTCAATTGCAGAGGTTGAGACACCCTAAACCTTATGATTTTTCACAGATCAAGGATGAGCATAAATTGTTGGTAAGTGAAAAATGTATTGTGGAATTCAAGATTGGAAATTACTTTGATGAATTTATGTGTGATATTATAACTATGGATTGTTGTCATATTCTATTGGGTAGACCTTGGCAGTATGATAGACATGTTGTGCATGATGGTAGATTGAATCAATATACTCTTTGGGTAAATGGGAAAAAGAAAATTTTTTAACCTTTGATTCAGATCCGAGATGAGATTAATTGTACAAATATTAAAAAATTTCATGGTTATTGGAAATAAATTTGAGAAAGAAATGAAGAAGAATCAAGTCTATTTTTTGTAATTCCTAAATTTTGAGTGATAGTGTATAGTAATTTTGAAGTGACAGAAAATAGTAATTGCCGAGTGACAACAAATAGTAATTGCCGAGTGACAGAAGATACTAAATGTCGAGCGAAAAAATATAGTGGAGACTGAGTACTAGTAGAAATTCAAAAATTTCTCAATGAATACAAGGAGATTGTTGTAGAAGATATTCCTAATGGTTTACCTCTTGTGACAAGTATAAGTCATTGTGTGGATCTTATTCCTGGAGCTAGTTTTTTGAATAAAGAACCATATAGATTGGCACCTACCGAGAATGAAGAACTCAATAGACACGTGTAGGAGTTGTTGCAGAAATGTTTGATCAAAGAAATATTGAGTCTGTGTGCAGTACCTATTGTATTGGCACCTAAGAAGAATAGAGAATGGAGAGTGTGTACTAATTTTAGAGCTATCAACAAGATAACATTCAAGTATAGGTTTCCTATGCCGAGGATGGATGACATAATGGATTATTTGAGAGGAGAAAAGTATTTTACCAATATTGATTTGAAGAACTTGGCTATCATCAGATTAGAGTTAGAGATTGTGATGAGTGGAAGAATTCTTTCAAGACAAAAGAAGTGTTATAAGAGTGGTTGGTTATGCCTTTTGGTTTTACTAATGCACCTAGTACTTTCATGAGATTAATGAATGAATTTATCAAGATTTTTTAGGTAAGTTTGTGATTGTTTATTTAGATGATATTCTAATATTTAGTAAGACTAAGGAAGAACACCTTGAGAATATTAGACAAGTGTTTCAAAGACTGAAGGAGGAGAAGCTATTGATTAATCTAAAGAAGTGTTCCTTTATGAAAGAAGAGATTGTGTATTTATGATTTTTGATTTCATCTGATGGTTTGAAAATGGAACCTAAAAAGATTTAAGCAATTCTGGACTATCCTACACATGAGATTGTGGGTGAGGTAAGATCATTTCATGGTTTGTTTAGTTTTAACAAAAAGTTCATTAAGAATTTCAGTTTTGTTTGTAATGCTATGACTGAGACTATGAGAGGATATGAAAAGTTTTTTAAGTGGACACATGGAGCTGACAAGAGTTTTGAGACTTTGAAACAAAAGGTTTATAAATTACCTATGTTAGATTTACCTAATTTCTATAAGGTATTTCAAATTGAGTGTGATACAAGTGGTAGTGGAATAGAAGCTGTGTTGACTCGAGAAGGTATAGTTGTTTCTTTCTTTAGTGAGAAGTTGAAAGATTATAAAGGAATTATTTTGTGTATGGTCAAGAGTTTTATGCTATTTTTCAAGCTTTCAAGAAGTGGAGACATTATTTGATTCATAAGGAGTTTTTATTTTGTACTAATCAGAAAGATTTACAATATTTGAGAAGTCAACATAAGTTGAATCAAAGACATATGAAGTGGGTTGAATGCTTATAGAGTTACACATTTTTAATGAAGCATAAGAGTGGAGTTACTAACTAATTTGAAGATACACTTAGCAGAAGACATTCTTTGTTGACTATGATAAAGGTTGGTGTTCTTGGTTTTGATGAGATGAAGGAGTTGTATTATATTGACCTTAATTTTTCTAAGGCATGGAGAGAGTGCAGAGCACCAAATCTGTCAGAACAACCAAGTAATTTTGAGGAGTATTTCATTCAAGAAGGTATGTTGTTCAGAGGAATTTATTTGTGTATACCAAGAAGTTTCATGATAATTAATTTGATTAATAAAAAGCATTGTTGTGGTTTGGCTGGACATTTTGGAATTGGTAAGATATTGAGTTTTCTTAAGGAAAATTTTTAGTGGCCACATATGTATAAGGATGTTTCAAATTTTTTAAGGAGTTGTGGGATTTTTCAAGTTGCAAAAGGCTTAAGTTAGAATACTGGATTGTATACACCAATTTTTGGTCCTTACAAACCTTGGAGTGACATCAATATGGATTTTGTCCTTGGAATCCCTAAGATAGTAAAAGGGTATGATTCCATATTTGTTATTGTTGAAATATTTTCTAAGATGGCACATTTTGTACCATGTAGGAAGACATTAGATGTTGTGCATGTTGCTGATATTTTCTTCAAAGATGTCATTAGATTGCATGGATTACCAAGAAGTATTATCTCTGACTAAGATAGCAAGTTTAATGGTTATTTTTGGAGGACTTTGTGGAAGAAGATGGATACAAAGTTGAGGTTTAGTTCTACATTCCATCCATAGATAGATGGAAAAACATAGGTTATGAAAAGAAGCTTGGGTAATTTCCTGAGATGTTTACCTGGAGATAAGCCAAGTAATTGGGAGTTGATATTGGCACAAGATGAGTTTGCATATAACAATTCTGTGAATAGGAGTACAAGAAAAACACCTTTTGAGATTGTTACTAGAATGCGGCCTAGAGGAGTATCATATTTGAGGGATATTGTTGGCGAAGAAAAGAGAAGTGATGAAGGGGAAGTATTTTCTGATTTTATGAAGTCAATACATGAGCAAGTGAAGTTGAAGTTGGAACAAAGTAATCACAAATATAAAGAAAATGTAGAAAATTCTAGGAGAAATCATGTTTTTGAAGTTGGGGATGAGGTGATGGTACATTTGAAGAAGCACAGATTTCCTGTTGGATCATACAATAAGCTAAAAATGAAGAAGTTTGGTCCTTGTAGAATTTTGAGGAAGTTTGGCAGTGATAATTCTTATGAATTTTAGTTACCTAATGACATGGATATATATCCTATATTTAGTATTGCTGATTTGCATAAGTATCATGAGTTAGATGATGAATTTGTTATACCAGATGAGTATCCTAAGAAGAAGATTTAAGAGGTGGAATAAATATTGGATGAGAGGATTGGTAAAACCACAAGAGGAAAAGATTACTATTAATATTTGGTAAAGTGGAAGAATAGACTAGTTTAAGATGGTAGATAGATTTCTCAATCTAAGTTGGATTCAACTCAAGTTGTGACACCCCAATGATTCAGGGGAATCATTTCTTTCAACCCCAGTTGTCTGATGTAGGAGCATCCTGGGTTGTCTTTCTATCCTGCTTTTCTTTGTTCATTTTTCCATTAAGTTCCGAGTTGCAGTGTTGGTCAAGCTTTCTTTCCTGTCCCAAATGTACCTGATACTCAGTTCTTCTTGACCTAGCTTGTCAATGTTTGGTTTCTATTAGAGAAAAATTCTATATTTAATCTCTTGTTACACATTTGATCTTTGGATCTTGTCTTGGGATATGTGTGGATCATTGATGGTTGGCCTTCCATCTTTGTAAGCCACTTTGGCAAGTATAAGTAAAGATGTCTCGAAGTACATTAGGGACCAACTAGTAGAGAAATTAGTAGATGATGATATGAGAAGGTACAAGATAGATTAAATCTAGATTTTGTAAATCTTATTGACTGTTACTGGAAAGGCCTCAGAGTTGGGCATGTAAGTTGTAATTGCATGAATCAATGAAAGTTATTTTTTTTTTCCTTCTCTCCTTGGTGTTGTTCTCTGTGTTGTTTTCTTTTGTTGTGTGTACTCACAGAGTCGCTGGATAGCTGGGTGTGCCTTTGGCCCTGACCTACCCGCTCTCCCTTGCATCATATCTCTAGAGATGTAATTTTCTATTTCCTTATCAATGTCTCTTACTTTTCCCTTACCTTTCCTTTCACTCGGTATCACAATTGTTCTCTCCTTGAGCTCCTTAGGCTCTTCTATAATAAATGATGTTTGATGAAATATGTGATCAAGATCAAGCTCACTTGTATTAATTGGTTCTTATGCATCTATAACCTTCTCCTCTATTATTCACAAAATATCATCTAGAAGTAGAATAAATTCTACCTTTTATGTGTTTTATTCCTTTCCTTTCTCCAACTCTTTCACTTTTCCTTTTCCTTCTGGGTCCACGGTGCCCTATTCTTGTGTTGCATATTTATTAGTAACTTGATCTACCTCTTTTATTTGTAATATCTTCATCTCTGATTCTTAATCCCTATCTATCACTATTTGTTTCTCAACTTTCGAAACATCAAGTAAATCTATCACATCAATTAAATCAACTCTACAAAATAAAGTGGGGGTTGTGGAACTATCACCTTGCATCTCTGTTAAAACTTCAAGATTCTCCTTTTGTAACAATTTATTTATGATCTCCGTATTCTTAGCTACCAAATCATATAATTATCAAACCATAAATCTATTCATTCTTCTTTTACACATGAACGGTGGTTCTACTTTCTTCAAAATATCTTGCATTTTCTCATTTGAAATGACTAGACATAGTGCTCTTATTACTTATTCTCTCAACTATTTGTCCACTTTTATTATTGTTTTATTCCTTCCTCCTAAGATAGAATATAGGCTTATGGGAGGTTCTGATGCTATTTTTTATTTATCAAAAATCTTTTAAAATTTATGCAAATATCTCTCAACAACTTCTTCAATGAATCTCTTGAATCTTCCCTTCACTATCCAACCTATCATTAAATTTAGAAACTAGCTTCATATCACCATGTGTTTTTATTATCTTTACCATGTCATTAATTGATATTGCTAGCTTATTTGATTCAGGTTTGGTTTCTTTAGTTACCTTACTTGCAACAGTTGATGCTTTGGGTGTTGCAAACTTTGGTGCTTCAGGCACCCTTTTCTTTTTCAGCTCTGTCTACTCAACCTCTGAATCAATTTATTCATCATCATCCTCAATCAAAATCTCTTCTTCTTTTCACTTATTCCCTTATTGTTTCTTCTTATCCTCAAGTTTTTTCTTGTCTTTTTCCTTCTTCTTTTCCTCAGGCTTCCTTCTTTTTGTCTCCTTTAAAAGTGGAAGCACTTGTGGTTTCACTATTGTATAACTCCTTGTGTGTCTACCTGGAGCAAGTGTGGGAACAAAAATTGGTTCTCCAATTGAATTACATTCTTCAATACCATAAGCTAGTCTTGTTCTCTTAAAGTGAAAATCTAAAAATTCCTTTACATGAGCTACCTCCTTTCTTACATTCCTATCAATTTAAGGTTGCTTCATCTCTCTATGCACTTCAAGACCTTTCTTATTATATGTACCAAACCTTGGTTTTTTAGGGTCTCTTGGTTTGCTGAGTAATTCTTTGGCATAAAGATCTAGAATTTGTTCATTCACCTCATAGCCCATTGGAAACATACAAGAAGTTCGAGGTTAAACTAGCTCCATTAGGAATTCATCTATATTCAACATAAAACATATATCTTTCTCGCACTTCAGCATAATGGAGTTTGGAATTCTCTCTCTTTCATGCATTTCCTTCTAAAAATCTTTGAATTATCACCATATAGTTGTATTCTCCATATCACTTGACATTTTCTATATCAAATCATTGAATTGTATAATTATTGTCTTATCAATAGACCAATTAACCATACCTACTAATGGAAATTCTTATAAAATAGAAGAAAACACAAAAGATGAGTGTACCAAACTTAAATATGTTCTTCTTATCTTTCTTTATTTTCATTTGATTCTCTATGAGCTATCCTCTTGATACTTTACAAAGATCATATTCCATTTTCTCCTTCTATGTTTTATGCATTGTGTATATTGTAGTTCCTCACACAGATTTGTCATGGCTTCAATGATAAACCTTTTAGACAATCACCATAGCTTCAAACTTAATATCATCATAGATAATATTATTTATTTTCATGCCTCTCATATCAGTCACTACACCAATACAATTATGAATAGTATCATTCTTTACACCTTTTAGTGTTGGTATGTCATCGAACAACCATAATCCTGTCACTTCCCTAATCACCTCTTTTGTAATCTTCATCTGTTGGCTTAGATACATGAAATCTCAATGTATTCTTCTTAGAATGTATACAATCTATCCTTCTTCATCAATGTATGGAAAGAGCTCACACTCTGCAAACTTCTTCCCATCTAAGGCTTTATGCTTAGGTTTTAGTTTGTAATAGTTGCAGCCATTTTGGTGAGATACAATTCCTTCAATTTGTCTATCCTGCGATCCTCTAGGGCAGAGTTTACATAAACTCTTACATATTCCACATGTAGTAGATTGTAGGGCACCTCCAACAAAGCTTCTTTGGGATAAACTTCAACTGATTTATATAGGTATTTCTTAAACCTAGATCAAGACCTTTACATTACATCAAAAATTAAATGTGTATCCATCCCAAGAGCTTGAATTTATATAATTGTGAAAGATATGCAAAATAAATTACCTTTTACAAAGCTAAGGTTTTGTGAATAAATAAATTCTTAAATTATCTTCTCTCTTCTAAGCTTGCTTCAATTCACCTTCAAATTTCCTCCTTGCTTGTGCTCTTGATCACAGTGTGTCAAATACGACTCTATAATTAATTTTTGTATCCACTTTTTCTAATTGGGTTATGTAATAAATACAAGTACCCTAATTCCTTCCAAAGACCTTATTCACTATTTATATCTTCAAAATTTTATTGCACACCTTTGAATCATTTTGTATACATTTGGTAATGAATTCAAATTATTTTCCTTATCATCCTTATGATTTTCCATGCTTGATAGATCAATTACTTGAGTTCTTTTGTGGCTTCCTAGTTATTTGGCTAATAAGCTCCCCATAATCCAAAATCTTGTCTTCAATTCCCTATAGAATTACTTCGATAAGATCATATTGTAGACCCTATAAATGATTCAAATTGATTATGTTGGATCCAAATTTTCTTCATTTGTTTTCACACCTTTTCAACTAGAACCTTAGCCTTGTCTTTATCATCTTTCTACTTATTTTCTATCCTTTCTTCCTCTTGTTTACTAAACCTTTGTTTCTCACATTATTTATTTTATAATTCCTTGTAATGTATCTATATTTATTGCACTTGTAGAAAAAAATATTCCTTTGTATTCCTAGATTGTTAATCTAACTTGTCTTCATTATACATGGCTTTGAAATATGTCTAAATTCAAGCGAGAATGGATTTTCAAATTTTTTCTGGGGTTCCTGCTAGGTAGGGAGGCCTAGTTGTGGGCAATGGTCGTGTTCCTAGATTGGTGGTTTTCATGGAGACTGTCACTCCTAGGGTGGTCTCTTTGGTAGTGATTTTGTACCTGTCCTAGCAGGTGATAGGAGTCATTTTTGATGACAAGGGTGCTACTACGATTCCCTCTATGGATTTTCCTCGTCCTTCAGGAAATCCTTCAATTTATGGAAATATCTCTGAGAAAGGGCCTAGTCCAGTTCTGGGAAAAGTGAGCTCTAAGGTCCCACTAGTGGGGTCCCCTGAAGTTGGTAATGTCGAGGACATCGCCTCTTTGCCCAAAAAGTGTTCGAAAATCTTGGGTGCTAAACAAGTGGAGAATTCTTTTGTTGTTGGTACTGTGAAGGCCAGCTTGGTGGATGGAGAAGTTGCCATTTTTTTTCTTCACACCTTGGTGGATCTCTCTATCTCTGCTATGGAGTTTACCCTAGTTGGTAATTTTCTCAGCCCTTGTCCTAACATTGAGCTGGTTAGATCCTTTGCTAGGAAAAAGTGGGCTTTAAAGGGCCAGGTTGATATCACGACTTTACCAAAGGGGTTTTTTATCTTTTGCCTTCTCTAATAAAAAATATCAGGACTCTGTCCTGTGTGGAGGGTCATGGATGTTTGGAAGAACAATAGTTTCCTTCCATAAATGGACCCCCAACTAGGATTATTGAAATAATTTTTTTAATGCCACACCGGTTTGGGTTAAATTTCCTAGCTTTCCCCTTGAATTCTGGAATGAGGAAGTCTTTAAAGGCCTATCCTCCTCTTCTGGAGGGGAACTTATTTTTTTGGATCCTATGACTAAAGCTAAAACTCATCTGGTTTTTGCTAGAATTTGTGTCAATATTTTCCAATTTGATAACCTCCTGTTGGTTATTAATATTAATTCTAAGCTGGGTATCTATATAAGCAAGATGTAGAATTTGAATCTTTTCCTTTTTCTTGCTTTGTTTGTCATAAAATGGGTCACTGAGAAAATAACTATTCAAAGAAAGTGAGGAAGGATCCCAAAAGTGTGATCCCAGATCCTATTCCTCCTAAGGAACCCAAACTAATTTGGAAGGAGAAGAAGGCACTAGAAATTACAGAGGAAGAAATTATTAACAAGAGTGAAGAACAGGAAGGGGGTAGTTGTGACTTTCTTGATTCAAATGGGATACTAAAACTGGAAGAAGGGGAAATTATGGAATCATTCACACACATTTCTGATTCATTGATGAAAGAGGTGTCAGTGGAGGTTGTGGTTCCTATCTAGGATGATGATCAAGGGTTCAATGTGGAAGGTGCTATCTTGTCTGTTCATCTGAATAGAGTGGATTTTGGGGTGGATTATTCCTCTTCTGATCTAGATAAATCTAAAGAGGAAGCCTCATCTTCTTCTCTAGATACTCTGTCTGGTAGTGGTGATGATGACTCCTTTGCCACTCCAAACAAACTTGACTTAAATGGAGCTCCTTGGACGACTCATGTTGGAAAGAAGTAGAATTAATAACAGAAAGATCTCAATGCCCTAGGATCCAAGGGCACGGTTAAAAGGAGTAAAGCTAATGAAGAATTAAGATTTGAAATGTGAAGGCGGATGTTGGTTCCAAAAAGAGGACGGCAGGGTGAATCTCCAAGAAAGAAATCAGAGAAAGGGAAAGTAAAAAGGATATTGCAGATGGTAAGAAAGTGACCATCCAGGAAGCTTGCACCCTGGTTAAGATATGAAGATCATATCAAGGAACATAAGGGGGCTCAATGCCATCCATAAGTAGGATTTATTGAGAAATCTAGCTAGAGATCATAAACCAGACATCTTGATGGTTTAGGAAACCAAGATGGTTAAAGATAAGGTTGAAAAAATCTGAATCTTCAAAAATGGAGGTGTGGTTGGCTCCAGTTCTATTGGAACCTTAGGAGGTATAGCTGCTTTTAGGAATCTTAAAAATATTAGAGGGGTTATTCTTGAAAATGATGTTAATTATTTGAGCATAAAGGTTACACATCTCAAATCTGACTTTGAACGGGTAACTACTAATATCTATGCTTCTAATTCCAAATATGGTTGAGGATCAAAGATTGTCTTTTTGTGATCTTCCTTGGCTGGTTATGGGAGATTTTAACTACCCTTTGAAACAAGATGAGAAATTTGGAGGGACATATAGTTTGAATCAAATGGAGGGAAAAGTTGATTTGATGGAATTTGTTAATCGTCAAGCTCTTGTTGATATTGATCTACAAGGAGTTAATTATACTTGGTCTAATAGGAGAGTGGGAGTGGACCTTATTCAAGTTTTCCTAGAACGTACTCTGGTCTCTTGTAATTGGCTTAACAATTTCTTCTGCTCGCTACCTTCTATTATGAAGGTTGGTTTAGATCACTCCCTCTCTCTTTTGTTGCTGAATTAAAGAAGGTAAAGGGAAATATTCCCTTTAGATTTGAAAAAATGTGGATAGACCACCCTAAATTATAGCAGAGAATCTGGGAATGGTGGAATGTGGACATTCATGGGATTGCTATGATCTAGGTTTCCACGAAACTCTAGCACATTAAACAAAATATTAAGGCCTAGAGTAAGGAAGTGTTTGGGGAAATTTTCAAAAAGAAGTTGAATCTGTAAAAGGAACTTGACTCTATTTAGGAAACTATTCAGTAGATAGGCTTATCTCAGGACTAGAAAGAGACTGAGTCAAAGCTTTTGGCCAAGACTCATAACATCATCTCCAAAGAGGAAGTGTACTGGAGAAAAGATCTAGATCGATGTGGCTGAAGGATGGAGATAAGAACATTAGGTTATTCCATTTATTGGCTTCTAAACATCACGCCTCCAATAGAAAATCCAAGCTCAGGGTTACATCTTGAGTGGTTATCAATCATAAGGAGATCTCTCTAGCTATGGTAGATTTCTTTTCCTCTCTTCTGTCCAGAGATTAGTCGCTTTTCCTGGATAATCAAGATTTAATCCTTGACACTATTCCTTCTTTAGTGGATGATCCTACTAGCAAGTAATTGACTACTATTCCTTCCTCTGAGGAAATCAAGAAGGCTACCTTCTTGTTTGAGGGAGATAAATCCCCGGGTCTAGATGGTTTCCCTGGATTCTTTTTTTATAAATTTTGGGATATTATTGGGAATGATATTTGTCATGATGTTAAAGAATTTTTTGGTTCTAGATCTTTGCTCAAGAAAATTAATGGGACCTTTACTGCCTTGATTCCTAAATACGTTGGTGCTGATTCTGTTAACTATTTTTGACCAATTAACCTTTGCAACTTTGTGTACAAAATTTTCTCTAAGGTTCTTACCCTTAGGTTGTTGGCTATTCTTCATAATATTATCTCTCCCCAGCAGAGTGGCTTTGTTCTGGGGAGGCAAATTTTGGATTCTATTATAAAGGTTCATGAATTTAATCACTCCACTCACTTTTCCTATAATCAAGGTTTCCTGCTGAAGCTTGATCTCTCAAAGGCTTATGACTGGGTGGACTGGGATTTTTTAATCAAGCAATATTTTGGTTTCAGTGAGAAATTGCTGCAACTTGTTTTCCAACTTATCAGTACCTTGATGGCTATTGTTATTGTTAATGGTTCATCTTCTAGATTGTTTAAGCCTATGCATGAGCTCTGCCAAGGGGATCCTCTATCCCCTATTCTCTTTGCTATCATGGCAAAAGGTCTTGGGTGCTTCTTTTAGAAACCGGCCTCTTAAGTTTCCCTTAAGGGTCTTACTCCATCCTCTGCTTTGAGTCCTTGTTCTCATGAACAATTTGTTGATGACACAGTGATTATGGGATATTCTTCTATCTAGGAAGCCATAAGATTAAAAAATCCCTTATTACCTTCTCTTCAGCTACTGGTCAAACTGTCAATTGGTAGAAAAGCTCTCTATTCTTTATTAATACTCTAGTGGATAGGAAACAAAGGATTGCTCACATCTTGGGGTGTGAAATTAGTTCTTTACCTATGTCATATCTCAATCTTCCTTTGGGATTGAAACCCCCGGACTTATTTTGGGTGGGTTTAGTTGACATATTTAATAGGAAATTAGCTGGTTGGAAAGGATCTCTTCTTAGCCAAGCTAGGAAACTCCAACTTTTGAAGGCTTCTCTGTAAAGCCTTCCAATATATGCAATGAGCTTATTCAGGATCCTGGGAAAAAATGTAGAAGTGATAGAATCTATTCAGAGAAATTTCCTATGGTCTCGAATGGAAGATAAAAAGAGACTAGCCTTGGTGGCATGGGACAAGGTATGCACCCCAAAGAAATGGGGAGGGATGGGGATTAGGCCTCTTAAGTTTATTAACTAGGCTCTTCTAGCTAAGCAAATCTGGCAAATTTATGGGGAAAATAAAAAATGGAATGACATTATTAAATAGAAATATCTCTTCTCTTTCCCTCACATGTCAAATTTTATTAAGTCTGAGGTGAAGGTGTAGGGTTCATTCATTTGGAATAGTATCCATATTTCTAAGGAGGCAGATTTTAACGGAGCCAAGTGGCTCCTGGGCAATGGCAGGAGAATCTTGTTTTGGGATGATTGTTGGGGAAAAGATTTTCCTCTGATATCCATTCCTACTTTTCAAACTATTATTGATTTTTGTAAAATTAGATTGGGTTTGTATGTTTCTGATTACTGGATTAATCAGAACTAGTTTGACCTTTTAGCTCTTGATTTCTCGCTCAATCCCCTTATGTTGGATTTGAACATCTAGAAAGTGGACAATTCAAAGTAGGATATGCTGATTTGGGGAAATCTTCTATCGGGTCTCTACTCGGTGGCCTCGGTTTCTAAGATCTTGATTAAAACTCCTGACCCTCTTCCTTTCTTGAGTCTAGTTTGGGATAAAAGCCTCATTCCAAAAATTAACATCTTTTTTTGGATGGTTTTGCAGAACAAAATCCCAACCATTGACAACCTTAAAAAAAGAGGAATGGTCCTACTGAATATATGTTTCCTATGTAAACAAGAGGAGGAATTAGTTTTCCACCTGGCTATTGATTGTGGCTTTTCCATAGAAGTTTGGTGTCTTACCTTGCAAAGCTGGAATATACACTGAATGTTCCCAAACAACCTAGAATTTTTCTTTTCAAACAATGGAGGAATGCTACTGTTCCTATTGAAGGCTCTTTGTGGAATATTATTGCTCCCCATATCATCTAAAAATCTTGGCATTAAAGGAATGATAGAATTTTTTGTGATAAGGCTTCACCTCTGGAGATCATAGTGGAAAATATCAAAAGAAGAATCAGAGAGAATGGTAATTTGTTTAGTGGTGAAGTGTTGGATCTCAATGCTGGAGTTTTGAAACACTCTTTGGCTCTGCCTCCTTTAAGGTGGGAGAATTTCATTTGGCTTTCCCCTCTAATTGGCTGGGTTAAAGCCAATTTTACTTAGGCCATGAAGGGAAACCCAAGCCCTATGAGTTGTGGTGGGCTCATCCGTGATGACAAGGCCATTTGTCTTGCAGCCATGGCCTTCCCTATTGGGGTCTAGTACAATCACATGGTAGAAGTAATGGCCCTCCTTCAAACTCTAAAGATAATCAATAATTCTATGACTTCTAATGTTTGGATCGAAGATGATTCAATGAATATCTTAAATTGCATTTAAGGGAAAACTAAGTCATCATGGTCTATCAAGGTGATCATTGATGAGGCCTCTTTAATCATTAATACCTTTTCCAATGTTGTCATTTCACATACATTCAAGGAAGAAAATGGTACAGCGGATGAGTTGGCCAACATCACATTTATGGCCAAGGGTATCATGACCTGGAATTGGAGTTAGTGATTTGACGGTTGAAGTGAAGGCCAAGTTGGCTTATGATTTGAGTCATAGAAAATGAGAAGATTTGGAAAATCTAAAAAGTATTTCATGATTTTATGGTGATCATTAATTGTTGGTAATAGGATTACGGAAAGGTGTGTCTTTCCCAAGAAGGTTATATGTAGACACGCGTTCACTGGCTATTTTCAAAATTTGAGCTTGACATTTGTTCTCTATCTTTGTTTCTCTTCTGTCGTTGTTAGCTATCATCAAGGTATCGTGGGTGGTGGGTTAAATAGAAAGGAGCCAAAAAATTGTAACAAATGGAAAACCCAAATAGACATTTGGGACAAATTGAAAAAAGGAGGCCTCACTAGCTATATGGAGCACCCTCATGGATCCAAATATGCTATCACAAATGCCTTTGTGGAAAGCTTGAAGGATGGGAAAATGATGATCGGAGGCATGGTCGTTAAGATTTCTAAAGATTTTATAGCAAAGGTTACGGGATTAAAAACTAAAGGCATAAAATTTTATAGAGATAAAAAGATCTCCCAAAAAGCCATTAAGCATTTCCCAAGGGATAAAGAGGAAGAAGAAATCCTGGTGAAGGATTCTAGTGGGTGCTATGATGTTAGCTCCATCAAAGGTTTCTTGGCCAAATTTCTTATGGTGATCATGGATTATGTGTCTTTGGACGGAAGATACAAAAGGTCACATTCTTATCACTTTGTGTTGTTAGGCCATTTCCATCATACGGTGAGAATTTCTTTCCCCTTCTACCTATTTTAATCTCTCTGTCATAGCATTACTGATCATAGGAAGAAGGATAGCAAGCCCATTCTTCATGAGGGCTTGATTCTCTTTATTGTTGAACATGTTAAAAAAGTCGTGGCATCCAATCCTCTTATTATTTCCACAAAATATTTGGGCTCTACTAAGGCTGGAAAATGACATAGGACTGGAGATGATAAGGGGGATTTGACTGTTAAAAAGCTGAAGTTTGAGAAAAATTCAGGTATGGAACATACTTTGATGTTGTGAGTTCTGATGGCTATGATGAGACCGACTACATTCCTCACTCCTAGTCTGATGATGATAGCAAAGAGTCTCTTTCTGTCTTAGTGAGTGCCTTTGTTGAGGAAGAGGTCAAAACTAAGGAAACCCACAGTGTTAAGGAAGCCCACATTGTTAAGGAAAAAAATAAAATGCTTGAGGTTGTTGCAGAGTATGTGGGAGGTCAAAAAGTCACTATCTTGGTTAATTACACGAGTTCAAAAGAGCATGATATCCCTATCTCTCTGAAACTCAAGGTTCTTATGGAGGTGCATTCAGAATAGAAATAGGAAGAAACTCCAGGTCAAGAAAATATTGATAAGCAAGCTATCCACACCTCCTCTAAGAACATCCATTTTTCTAGGCTAGTGGATATGCATGAGTAGAATGTCCAGCTTCTCTAGGAGGACATGGATGATAAAATCGAGCCCCTTTTGGGGTTCTTCAAACTGCCAAAGCTATGTCCTTGTACTCATTTTGACTGATGAAATGGGTATTTAAGTAAATCAAAAATTTTCATCTCAACTACAGAGCTCTGTCTTATTGTGTTGATCTTATTAACTCTGGGTCGGCTAGGGATGTTGGCAATCAGAACACTGAGGATGGGAAAAATATGCAGTGCCTGCATGAGCATCTCGTACCTTGGAGAATACTATGAAAAAACACATGAAGGACAATAATGCCTTCATGGGTATGACAATGGAGTGTTTTAATAACATAAAATCTTAAATGGATTCCCCCAAAGTGAAGATTGATGAAGACAAATATGATATTGATGCTAAGGGACCAGGAAAGCGCACACAATCAACAAGGAAGAAGAAGATTCTAGACAAGATCTCAGAGCTTTCAAATTTCAATGTGGCCATCAAAAAGGTTGCAGATGCAAAGAAGGAAGCAGAGGGCACTCTCCTATAGTTGGTCTAGCTCTGGTGTTCCCCTATGTTTTGGTTCTTTGTCTTTTTGTCACTAGATGTCGGGGAGTCAAGCTGGTTTTTGGCTTTTCTCTTTGGCTTTCCGTCTTTGTCTGGGTCTGCGGGCTAGTTCTTAGTCCTGTTTCTGTTTAGTATGTTTTTAGCTGCATATCTTTATGCTTTCTTTGTAAGGGGTTTCGGGTTCCCTTAAAACCTATTTTTACTAGCAATCAAAAACATTACCTTTATTGTGAAATTTGATATTTATAATACTCCAACACTCACTTTCCTTATGACCATGCTTGTTACATTTAAAGCAATGACTAGTAAAATATGTATGGTTATAATTCATCATATTTCTATAATGCATAGCTTTATGTCCAAATTTATGATAGGTAAAAAAATTACCATTAACATTGTGAGAGTTAGGTTTTCTTTTACATGGTCTCATGTTCATCTTCTTTTCTACTATAGGCTTGTCAACTCTTGTCTTTTTTTGTGAAGATTTGGAAGTTTTTCCTTCTTTATAACCAAAGTCACTTTATCATTTGCATTTCTTTGGCTCTCAGGAAATGAGTCTAGCTTTGGTGAAATTATCATGAAATTACCTTAGTAATCATTTACAATCACAAGTTTACTTATTTTATCATCTTCAAGATCCTTAACTTCATGCAAATTAGCAACAAGTCTATTGTATTCCTCATATCTCTCTTTCAAGGATTGTTCTAGATTTTCTTCATTATTCCTCCTAGTTTAGATATCCCTTGTCATCATCATCATCATCATCATCATCATCATCATCATCATCATCATCATCATCATCATGGATTCTATCTAATGTGTCTGATTGATATTCTCTCCATAAAATAGGCACAAAAATTCACTCTAGCATATAGGCACAAAAATGAGACAAAATGACAAATTACAGAAATGGGTCTACTTTCGATAGAAAAAAGTGTGAAAATTCTATTGTGGTTACTGATTATTAATCTTGTATCTTTCAGAAATTATTTAACTGTCAAAAATAAATTCACCACTAATCTTTAAAATAACACAATGATAAATTCACAAATAAAAACATGAAAAAAATATGCAACACAATGAATACAATATTTTTGGACAAATTGTCACTCAAAAAACCCCAAAGGGAAAACTAGTACTCTAGATGAGGAACTTATAATAAACTCTAAGAAATTAAGAGATACATAAAAATTCTTTCATCTTATTGGCAGAGCTCCTACAATCTTCCAATTTCTCCTGTCGAGATCCCACAACTTCTACCCCAACTCTATCACTACACCCTTGCTAACACTACAAGACTATTTGCTAATACTGCAAATGCTCTTCAAACTTATGTTCTCCAAATTTTGTTGACCCCCTTTTTTACTACTCTCATTAGAAACCAATAGCTGAGATTTATTCGCAATCAATGACTGAGATTAATAACATGTTACAAGCCTAAACTAATTAGTTTTATAGGTGTCTATAAAAGAGATCAATTAATTAATAAATACTTTTTTACTCTAACCAAAGAACAACTATTTACTAATTAATACATATTGAGAAACAAATTTTGAGCTACTGAAACTAACACTCTCTCTTGGCAAGGAAGTTGTTTTTCATGACACCCAACTTATCTTTGAAGAAGATCAATTTTTCCTTCCCAAATTCCTTTGTTAAAATTTCTAATACGTCCTTCTCTATAGGTATGTACTATAGTTAAACAATCTCCTATTGTACACAATCCTTGATGAAGTGATACCTGATGACTATATTCTTAGACCTATCATGAAACACTGGATTCTTAGATAATTTAATATAACTCTAATTTTTGCAATGTATCACAATAGCCTCAACTATCTAACCAAAAAAGGCTACTAGAAACTTCTGAATCCATATAGCTTCACATGTTTCCATGCTAGCTCCTATGTATTTTGATTCTGCAGAACTTAGAGCCATGGACTTTTGCTTCCTTCTTAATTAAGAGACAACTCCTGATCCCAAACTGAAACAACATCCTGAAGTGCTCCTCTTGTCCCCTATCTTCCACAAATCCATGGCTATAAATTAGTGTATAAGTCACAAATCCTTCATCTTGAACTCTCCTGCAAGGTTCTTCTTGCACTCCTCTATGAGCTCTAGTGAGCCTGTTAAAAAAAAGTCATCAACATGTAGAACAAGAATAAGGAGCTTACCTCCAAAAACCAAGAAGTAGAGGTTAGCATCTTCTAGCAAATCTCTAGACATTTTAAATACCTTGTCCTCCATGAATTTGACTAGTGAGAAAAGTCATAAAAGTGAGGTGGACCTGTGCAAATGTTTCCCTAGAAAGAAATGGGAAAATGAAGAAGGCGTCCACCTCACTTTTATGACTTTTCTGGCTATTCAAATTCATGGAGGAAAATTTATTTAAAAGTGAATGGTTGCATTTGGTTAAGATTTGCAAAAGTTATCTGTATTTTGGTAAAATTTGTCCAAACCCTCACATAGGGTAACTCAAGAGGAGGAAAATGTAGTTTCCTTGATGCCATACATATTGTATAACCCCATGTTTGTTAGAGAGATGGGGAAGAGTGTATATTACCTGCCCCAATAGTTTCAGAAGGTCATGAACTTGTTGGCACGTGCATTGGATGGTGGAAGAGAGTAGTTTGTTGAAGAACGTTGAAGATGAATGTATCAGAAAAATTCAGTCTAGTGAAAGGGGCATATCTCTTACATGAACCATTGGATCTTTCTAAATTTGAAATATGTTAGAGAGAACCTAATTTTTGACATCTCCACTGGAGGGATTTTGAAAATAATGTGTTGTGAAAAAGTTATTGGTGACTGTGTATGGGTCTATGCAAGGGGCAGTGATAGGGTAGTTTGTGAGGAATTTCCTTCATAAATGTGTTGGGGAAGTTTTGTAATGGATGCAGGAGAAGTGGATTTGATATGGTGATCACCAAGAATAGTGAAGGAAACTTCAAGAAAATGCTTGCTAGAGTGTAGCAGCAGGAGTTTGGCCTTAAGGAGGGCATGTTTTTGTTTGTAGAAAAAAAAGTACATGTCAAATAAGTTGTGAATCCAGAAGGAGAGGTTCTGGAAGTGAGTTTTGGGTCATTTTCTAGAAGGCCCTAGTTTTTGGAGCCATTTGGTGAAGGTGATTGAGTTTGGCCATATTGGGAGTTTCTATGTGAAAACCAATCGCATAATCCTTTGTTTTGGGACATAAAAAGGGACTGCTGAAAGTTATAGGGTCAGGGGATAAATATTTTTGGTACTTCCTTTGTAAATGCACTCAAATTAGCCCTCTTGAAGACACTGAACAGTCAATTTTTGGGGTTGAGGTTCCAAAACAAGCCTACTTGGTTTTGACATATGTTATGTAACTTGTAAAAGGGTATCTGAATCTATCATTTTTTTTTGGGTTTTTTTGGGAAAGTTGTGGAGAAAGTACAAAAATCAGGAAAAATAGGGCTACTAGGCAGGGTTGCTTGGGGATAGTAACTCATTTTGAGAAATCTGATCAAGAGGCTTAAAGGGAACTTTTAACCTATCAAGACAAGTTGGTTTGGGTTCTTTAGGACCCTAGGAAGTCTTTTGGTTAGCCTCACGTCATTTGGAAGTCATTTGACCTCTTGGAGCAAGTGGATTCCCTTGGGTACACAGTGAGACCTAGGGATTGTTTTTCAAAGGTGTAGAGTCTTGTTGTCCAAATTGTGGAGTACCAAAAGCCTTTGCATCAAAAATGTCTAGAGATTTTTAAGTAGATGATCAAAGTGAGAAGCCAACAAAAGCTCCAAGGATTTCTCAACCGAATCAAGGGCAATAAAGCTTGAAGAGAGTTACTAGTACAAGCATAGGCTCATGTGGTAAGAGTTGATAGAGTATGGAGGAATATGTGTAACAAGAGATGCATTAAGAAGATATGGAGGTTGATATTTCATCCTCTCCAATTGACAGAAAAAATTGTGAGGCTCAACAATGACATGCAAATACTTAGGAGTTTTTTGGAGCTCTTAGGATGAGTACGAGATAAAAGAGATGATCAGTCAAGTTTAATGAATATGTGACATTAATCAGTTAATGGGTAGATAGTGAGGCTTCTATCAATCACAAGGCTTCCCAATGTAAGGTGTGGTGAGATGCAATGATAGAGGAGTATACCTCAATAACGAAGAATGATGTGTGGGAGGTAGTGCCTAGACCAAGAGATAGGGTTGTGGTTGGATCATGCTGGATCTTTAAGACCAAACATGGTGCAGATGGTAGCATTGAGAAATATAGGGAAAGGTTAATGGAATAGGGGTTCTTTAAGAAGGATGGAATAGACTATGAGGAGGCATTTACTCCATTGGCTATGTATACTTCTATATGAGCTATGATCTCATTTTCAACATAGATGGAATCAAAGATCCATCAAATGGATGTCAAGAAAGGATTACTCAATACCAATTTGAAAGAGGAGGTATACATCGAACAACCAGAAGGCTTTGAAGAACACAAGAAAGAGATTCACATGTGTAGATTTAAGAGAGATTTGTATGGACTTAAGTAGGATCCTAGAGAATGGTACGAGGGGATTGATTCATACTTGCAGGGAATGGGCTTTGTGAAGAGTGAGGCAGATGCTAACCTCTACTTATTTGTTGTTAGAGGTGAGTTCTTCATTCTTGTTCTATATATGGATGACTTGTTTTTAATAGGCTCACCAAACCTCATAGAGGAGTGAAATAATAATCTTGTAGGAGAGTTCAAGATGAAGGATTTGAAACTTATACTCTATTTTATAGGAATGGATTTGTGGAAGATAGTTGAAAAGAGGAGCACTTCAGGGTGTTGTTTTAGTTTGGGATGAGGAGTTGCCTCTTAATTCAGTAGGAAGTAGACATCTATGGCTCTGAGTTCTGCAGAATTTGAATACATAGGAGCTAGCATTGAAACATGTGAAGCTATATGGATTTAGAAGTTTCGAGTTTCCTTGTTTGGTCAGAGAGTTGAGACTATTGTGATACATTGCAAAAATCAGAGTTGTATTAAATTATCTAAGAATATAGTGTTTCATGATAGGTCTAAGCATATAGTCATAATGTATCACTTCATCAAGGATTGTGTACAACTAGAGATTGTTTAGCTATAGTACATACCTACCCAGAAAGATGTGTGTTGACTTACAATGGAAGCACTTCCATTTTGGTAGGTTTAGCACCCTCATTTAGTACACTTGCATATTAGATTTGCATTTAGGATGCATCTACACTTGATTCTACAAATCTAGGTGAAATTAGGGTTAGGATCCTCTGAATCCTACTTAATTTCCCTCTCCATGGATTTATTTTTAGGTAGAACCTATGTACTGGCTCACCTAATCTTCATCATACATCTTCTATGGCCTCTATACCTCTCCCCAACACTCTAGTGTGTTTTCTCACCTTCCTAGGTCCCCGACTAACCTGAGAATCTTGTAGACTACTTAAGATGACCTACCTGAAACCTCAGGTCAGGGTTGAGGTCGATACTGATCTAGGTCCCCGCTTTCAGATCCATAACATATCGGACCCTAAACTTAAAAATAGGTCCCTGGGTTAGGGTGAAAAAGTGTTTTCTCTGATATTTGAATTAATACATCCCCTTCTTGGTTGGTGATTGTAATTGGACCATAATTCAAGGCAAAATTTGAATTTGGGTCCCTTGCATTTCCCTAGGAGGTCTATCTTGAGATCTTTGTATAAGCACTCTATTTTTCCTTCTTTTGGACATGACAAAATTATGATTATGACATGATGATGATGCAATAATGCAAGAAGATAATATATAAGGGCAAGATATGATGATGCCTTAATACATACAAGTATTTTTGTGGATCTTCATTGAAGAAAGAAAGATTTCTTCCTTCCTTCCTTCTTGGATCTACCATTTTCAACATCCAAGCATTCAAAAGATACTATCATGGAGTAGCAACTACGGATTGTGAGTTTGGTAGGAATACTTTAGCCTTGGGGGCTTGGTATTATTTCTTTATCATATTCAAATCTATGTATTTCTCTCTCATTTTCAATTCATGTGAGGGTTTCAATTTAGAGGATTAGATCTTGGCATGACACATTCAAATCTCTTTCTAAGAGCAACACACACATACATTCTAATACATTCGGCTATTTGTGGAGGTGGAAACCACCAAAATGGGGGTTTGACTAAGGAAAAACCCTATATAGCCACCCCAAAACCCCCTTTTTAGATATCTACAATCGCTATTTCAGGAGTTCCATGTCAAAATTGACATTCTGTTGTGGGTAGAATAAGAAATTTTGGGTCAGATGCAACATTCATTTATGGGTCTGAATCGACATTCTGTTCTGGGTTGGAATCAGAAATTTTGAGTCAAAGGTGACATTCATTTTTGAGTCAAAATCAGAACTGAGTCAGATTTGGAAAATATTTCTGGGTTTTCTTTGTCTCTACCTTTCTATTCCAGATCCAATTATAGATTTTCCAGAAATGTGACACAGGCATTAGAAAAGGGGTATTTCCAAATATGCTATAATGTGAGGGATGTATTTTACTCCATTATTCTTTGCAAACATTTATAGATTTACATTCCTTATCTTTACAATTAAATGAATGGTTGAATATGGCATAGGGTCTCTTTTATATGCAAACCCCCATTGTTAAAAACCCTATTAAAAAGACCATCCAATTTCACCCTTTACAATTTGGTGAACCTGCGATAGACAACTCTTTCTTTTTGGTGTTAGATTTATATTTTATGTTAGATATTAGATGCATATAGAAGTATATTTCTTTTATGCTCTTGTATTCATATTTCAGAAATATATAAAAATTACAAAATTTCTTAAAAAACACAAAAACATTTTCATGCTTGTAATTTTACTTTGTGTTCAACATGGATGACTTTTGTTTTGAATACTTTCATGAGGATTTTATTGCACAAGAGGATAGATCCCTTCCTAAGGTACATGGAAGTGAAAATTAAAATGGTTCAAATGAGATCTCCGGGCATGTGCAGGAGCATGGTATACCAAAAGGTAGTGATGTGAAAAAGAATTCCTAATTGGTAGTCTGATTGAAAATAAACTATAAATTTCAATTGGTATAACATTTTTTGAATATGAAACATGTGTTACATTCTATGTTTCTCCTACTACAAGAAAAAAAGAAATAAAATTTAATTTGATGAAGTTTAGAATAAGTTATGGTGGTCAGACGCTGGAGTGTTTATATTCTAAAAAAGTTATAGAAGAAAAATCATAATTAATTATTTACTTGGAAAAAAAATATAAAAAACTATGCATCACATCTGGACACAAGTCTACTACTTATATCTAGAATCTAGTAAAAAAAATATCATTTGATTGTGTTTAAGGTGGTCAGACATACATCTACTTCTTATCTTTTTAGTCCTGATTAATAGACTGATTGAAAGTTAAGAATAAATTTCAAATGGTATAACATTTTTGAAATCCAAAACTTAAGTCACATTCTATTCTTTTCCTACTACAATAAAAAAATAAACAGTTTTCAATTTGATGAAGTTTAGACTAAGTTAAGGTGGTTAGACACGAGATTTTTTATATTCTAGAAAAGTCATTGTAAAAAAATGATAATTAATAATTTACTTGGAAAAAATTACAAAACAAAATTGCATCACATCTGAACATGAGTCTACTACTTATATCTATAATCTTGTAAAAAAATATTATCATTTGATTGTGTTTAAGGTGGTCAGACATACACCTACTTCATATCTTTTTCCTGAAATTTTCATACTACTACATTGAAATTTAAAATTTCACCATTATGAATATATTGTATTCAAAAAAGGGCTAGTAGCTTATAAATTAAATTCAATTTTATACAGATTATCTTCTTACACATTTTTTATATGAGATTGATAACTTTTTCAAACTTTTACGTTAACTTTCCCAACCCTGATTTTATAAATTTTCATTGGCACTTAAGGGCCTAGTTTGACATACCATGATCCTGCACATACCCCTCCATTGATCCTATTCCTATTCCATCCTCCTCCACAACCTCTCCAATTGACCTTTACCATAGGGTGTGTGCATGGTTACCTTCATGTTCCATTATTTTAAACATTTATGCACCTATAATGTTATATCCTAAACCTTTTATGACGGTAAAAGGATGTCCTCAAATAACTATTAATTGTAAACCTAAAGATCCTTTGGATTTCTTTGATAAAATAGATTCTGTTTCACATGCTTATCCCACATAGAATAATCCTCAACCTTCCCAACCCATGCTTCCTCAAGCACCTAGGTTACCTTCTTCCTTTAAGGAGAGTGACTTAGTTTAGCAATTATGCGCTACTCCAGCTAAGATATCTTTATGGGAATTGCTTCAAACTTTTCTGACATATCATGAGGCTTTGCAAAAAGATTTATCTACTCTTCTTGCTTTACCTCCTAATGAAGAGAATATCAATTCATTTTTGGATTGCATACATACTATGCCTTCTATACCTCCTATTGTATTTACTGATCATGATTTATCTTTTGTTGAGGTGCCGAATCAATATGACGCTCTTAGCGTTGTTGTTTCTATTAATCATAGTATCATTCATAGAACATTAATTGACAATGCATATGGGATTAATGTTTGTAGCATGGATATGCTTAAGGAAATTAAGGCCAATCTTACAACTATTCAACTGGATAATATCCCTATTCATGGATTTGATAATATAGCAAGAAAACTTTGGGCATTATTACACTAGCTATTAAGGTTGGTCTAGTTCTTCTCAATACACCTATTCATGTTATGCCTGGACCTCTCAATTAGAATCTTTTGTTAGGAAGACCTTGGTTACATACTATGCATGTAGTTCCTTCTACCCTTTACCATAAGGTTAGGTTCATTTATAATAATTAGATGTATACACTACATGCGGATGATGCACTAAATCCTTGCCTAAATGTGGAATATTCTAAGGTTTATGAGCCTATACAACCAACTAAGCAACCTGAGAAACCACCTGAAGTTAAACAAATTGAAACTCCATCTTCTTCTTTGACAGGAGATGATTGGGGAACATTAGACTTTAATCCTTGTTTTATAGGAGAATATGAATTTTCTGATTTATAATTTATGAAACAACAAAATGGGTTTGAAAAACAAGTTTTTACTCCTTCCCCACTTTCTGGGGAATTAAAAAGAAACTTTGTTTTTTCTTCACTTAAAGAAATAATTGAGACAATAAAACCATATTGTTATGAAATTGTGACATATGCCACTCCTTTGACTCAATCTGATATGGTTGATAGATATGGATCTAGTTATCATCTAGTCAAGAAATCTGGATTCAATAGGAAAGGGTTTGGTAAATATAAACAACGCATAAAAGTGCCCTTAGACAACAAAGTTTATAATTATACTTATGTGTTAGGGTTCAATCCTTATAAACAACCATCATCTTTTCCTCTTAATGTTAATCAGATATGTGATGGAAATTTGAAGCTGGTTAATCTTCTTCTCCTCGACATGGATCAAAAACCTAGTTTCGATATTTTTCCTGAGGATCAAGCCCTGGTAGTTTTTTTAGGAGCTTATCTAGATCTACCTATGTTTCATCATAAAATAAGAAAGCCCTATTGTCTGAATAATGAAGCCTATTTTGAAGAACATGATGAACAAGATATTTCTCCTTTGCCAGTGGATTCTCCCATTCAAAGTAATTTGTTAATAACTGAGACTATTGAAGTTCACATGGATGTGAATGACTCTGACAAGACAATCAAAATTGGGAAATGTTTGAATCAAGATGAACATGATCAATTGGTTTCCCTCTTACTTGAATATAAGGATATATTTCCCTGGACATATTCAGATATGCCGGGTATAGATCCTAAGATTGTTACTCACAATATTATTCTCAAACCTAATGCTAACACTGTGAAACTGAAAATCCAAAAGATTAATCCAAGCATTGCTTTATTAGTTCAGGCCGAAATTGAAAAATTATTAGGTACTGGGTTCATGCTGTCTATTGATTACTCTGAATGGATTTCCAATATTGTGGTTGTTTCTAAAGGAGAAAATCAGATAAGGATGTGTAATGACTTTGAAGATTTAAATAAGGAATCCTTAAAAGATAGTTTCATGTTACCTAATATTGGTATGATTGTGGATTTGACAGTAGGTCATGCTTTATCATCTTTTATGGATGGTTTTTTCAGGTAATAATCAAATCTTTATTCCTATTGAAGACTAACTTAAGACTACATTTATAACACCATGGGGAAAATTTTGTTAGATCATGATGCCCTTTGGATTAAGAAATATGGGAGAAACTTATCACCATGCTATGACTTTTATTTTTCATGATTACATTCATAAGATTCTTGAAGATTATGTGGATGATATCTTGGAAAAATCTATACAAAGAGGAACATTTTTTTATTTTACAAAAAATATTTGAAAGAATTAGGAGTTATAATATGAGATTGAATCCTAAGAAATGTGCCTTCAGAGTTGATTTTGGTAAGTTTTTAGGATTTATAATCTCTAAATGAACCATAGAGGTTGATACTGAAAAGATTGATGCTATTGTTAACATGCCTCCTCCTAAGAATATTTCTCAATTACATAGTTTACTAGGAAAAATACAAGCCATTCATCACTTTGTTTCTAACCTAGCCGATAAATATATTCCTTTCACTTCCTTGCTTAGAAAAGATACCATTTTTTCACAGAATAAGGAATGTAAAAAATACTTTGAGCAATTTAGGGAGTATCTCGTCAATCCTCCTATTTTGCAACCTGCTCAATTTAATAAACCCTTTTATTTATATACTTTCACTACTCCAAATGTCATGAGTGCATTGTTAACTCAACATGATAGTGAAGGTAAGGAAAGACCGGTGTACTACATAAGTAGAACTTTACTTGATTATGAAATGAGATATACCAACATGGAAAAATAATTCTTCGATTTAGTTTATGCTTGTCAAAAACTTAGGCATTACCTATTGAATGTTGAAATCAATGTAATTGTTAAATTTGATCCTCTAAAACATCTTTTCTCAATGACAGATCATCAGTGAGCTAAGAGAAGAGAATGAGAAGCTAAAGAATGAAGTTAGAATTCAGACTCAGTACAATGAATTAATCAAGAAAGCTGAAGATAGAAATAAAAGAATGGATGATTTCCTTGACAAACAAAGAAGAGTCAATAACTACACAGGTATAGGGTACACCGATAATGGAGAATCATCTAATCAATCAGATCAAAGGAATGTTTATGCAACTCCAAGAACCAAGAAGCTGTCATGTAATCACTATGGAAAACTAGGCCACACCTCAAACATTTGCAGAAACAAAATGAAAGGTATTCTTCAATCAAAATCTGCTTTCATTGGTAATTGTTATAAATGTCACAAGAAAGGACACAAGGCATTTGAATGTAGATCCAAGGTGAAAAATCCAAAGAGGTAAACCTACATGGACAAGTAATGTCTTACCTAGGAAATGAATGGAAATACACATCAGGAATGCTTGAAAAAGAACAAGAAAGCATGGACACCAAAAGAACCTGATAATGGCTATAAATCGACAAGAATCAGTAACTCATATGTTTGGGACTATAATACATGGGTAAACTGCACAACATGTGGAAGGTATGGCCATATTTTTGCCAACTGTATGAGAAAATGGACTAGAAGACCAAGAGGATAGACCAATCCAGGTATGGCATGTTTACATTGTCATAAGGTTGGACATGTGGTAAAAGATTGCATAGACCGATTGACATACACAAACACTTATCCCAATGGAAACACCATTGATGATATCAAGAAGATGAGAAAAAAGATGTGGAGAAAAGCTACAAATATTGAAGGTGTTGGAACAAGCAATACAAATGATGACACCCCATCCAATGGATCTGGTGGAATCACAATTCCCAACTAAGCTGCACAAGTAAGTATGGAACTGCATTATGACAAGTTATATTATTCATCAATTCCATTACACATTGGTCATATTGACAAAATTAGAATTATTTGAAGATGCACTATATTTTTACTTGTAATATTATTGGAAAACAATTCTATCAGTTTTTGGGTACAAATAAGCATCGGTGAACACATAGTAAAGTTGACACTACTTACAGAAATGTATTGGGCATTACACAAAAGCCAAGTCACTAAGTGTAACCGACAGACATCGGTGATCTTTGAGCCGACAGAAGTTGTCATCGCCATTTTACTGACAATCATCAGTGAAAACACCGAAGCTACTAGCTACTCTGAAACTTTGCACCTACACCGACGATGTTATTTATGCCTCAACCAATGAACTGAGTCTTTGTATATTGACGAGTTGTTGGGCATTAATGACAAATTAGGGAACAAAAGTTATAAAAGCATGATGGAAGAACTCATTTCGCACTCGCAATTTTTGAGCAAGAAATCAGAGCTAAGTAGACCGATTGAAGAGAAAATTGAAGTGTGACCTTAGCAAGATTCAAACATGACTCAACATATTCATGAGTGATCAAAGATATTTAGTAAGTACCTACAATCACTGACTGCATTGTCTATTTACGAAAAGCCCTAAATTTCAAAATATGATGGCATCTACTTCAAGAACACTAAAATTGAGAGAGGATAAGAAGAAAACAATTAATATTATCAGCAATAGTACTTGTGTTGAACCTAAATACAAGTTACACCCAGAAATTGCATCGCAACCCTATGACTCTAGAGAATTCTCAAGAATCCACCTAGGGTTTTGGTGGTAGAGGATGTAAGGTCCTATATACATTGCAAGATCTCAGAATTAGGAGATCTAGACCTAGAGAATTCTTATAAGGCACTATGTGATGAGACTGGAAACCTGAAAGAAGAGCACTAGCATCTATAAGTGAAAGGTCTGACAAATGCATTACACTTTCCTAGGGTTTATAAGACAAAATGGATATGAATAGTTCTTAGCATAATGCATAACCAGACATTGTGGCTTGATGAGCCTAAACGAATAAAAAAATATGTTATTCATGATGTTACTGGATATCCCACAACTGACAAGACAAAAGGTCACAAGAACCCATCCTTGAAGGATGTCTCAAGGTTAACACCATCACCAACAAGGAACTTAAGTTTGGTACATGGGCGATAGGTTATAAAATCTTTTAGGCCAGCAGAATGAATAGCATAACAAGCATTGCTATGAGCACAACCTACAAGATCATCAAAGAAGGAAAAAGATGGATCTTGCAAAAATATTATTAACTCAACTTGAGGAGAACATGAACACCATAAGGTCATTAAGAACAAGCACTTGTAAGTTTGGCTCTCTCATTATGTGCATATTCTTTTACTTTGAAGAATAATTTCCTTCCATAGGAAAAGTAGTATGGGACACAAGAAAACCAGTCACCATACAAATATGTGAGCACGTAGAATCATTAGGTACAGATTTTGATGACCTAATGAATGAGAATTTCAAAGGATTTAAGGAAAAGATGCAAGCTAGGACAAGGATACCTAAGAGTTTGATAGAAGAACAAAAGGAAGACATATGTTTTATGGTATATACTAACTTTACCTATATCAAACAAGTAGTACCTAGAAAATCTTGGTTGTCACCATTAGATTATGAGATTAAAATAGGACAAGGTAATAAGTACATCCAGGCACTATTGAATGAATCAGTGGACAACAGGAAACCAATATTTGGCACTTATGAGGAAGACACCAAAAATCAAGTCAGATCTTGTTTTCAAGAAAGTTGTAAACAAGAAGAACAAAATGGTAAAGGACTTAACCAAGAAGTTTGCAGTTACAAAAGAAGGTGAAGAGGAAAAAGAAGGAAAGAAGGAAGAAACCGAGGGCTAGTCACCCATCGATGGAGATACATAAAAGAGTGATATAGAGGATACACAGTCAAATTCATAGCCTCCTCCTCCACCTAAGAAATCAAGAACAACTATTGCTTCAAAGACAAGAACCAAAATAGAAAAGGAAGAAACTCCTTCACCGTTAAAGAAAAGAAAAGTGATAACCTATAAGAGGAAATCTGTGTCACCAAAAGAAAAATAGACCAAAAGGAGGAAGTTAAACAAAACTAGAGAAGATCTAGAAGACTCAGCTATGAGTGATGCTGACATAGAAGTACAAAAAGGGAAAGAACATTTGATTCCAAAGACTATTGATGAAATATGTAAGTACATTTTAGAATCACCATCTATTTTAGATCCTAACATTAGGAAAGGGTTGAAATTTGATCCAGAAGATCAAAACAAAATTGAAGAAGCTATAATAGCTAAAATGTTCAAACACCATTATGTTCCACTTGAATTCTCAGAATATGATGTACCCAAGGAACTAACAGAAAGATTGTCTATAAGATGGATATTTGCACTTCACCAAGAAAAAGAGATAAGAGAAAGAGTACTTGTTACTCTTATGCCTTATGATTCAAAGAAGGAAGAGATAAGTGAAATGATGAAAAAGTATTAAAAGGAGTTCTCACCCAAAATGAGAGCATACAAATTTCTCGAAGGGAAGCTAATTGAGCTAGATCAGGAAAGCAATAAGAAGTGGTGCAAAATACTCAAAAATCCCACTAAGGAAGCTAGCCCGAAGAAAGAACACATCATCATCAAAGATGTATAGGATGACTCATTAGTGGAATTGGACAAAGAAGAGAGTGATACGGTAGGCCCCAAACATACTGAAGTTGTAGATGAGGTATGGCCCGACACTACTCATG
This sequence comes from Thuja plicata, assembly GCA_018584345.1. NCBI lineage: Eukaryota > Viridiplantae > Streptophyta > Pinopsida > Cupressales > Cupressaceae > Thuja > Thuja plicata. The sequence continues at coordinate 600,933 of MU223557.1, read as the reverse complement.
AAAAAACTCAAAGTGAAGAAAGCCAAAATCCACCAAGCCCAATTCATATTGATTTGAATGATGAAGCAGAAGTTACCAAAGAAGAATTGATAATAAAAGGTAAGTTAAATGAGGATGTCAATGATTAAAAATGGTTAGATAATGTCATTAATGACATTACAGGAAAAGACCCTGCAGAGGAAGTGCAAAAAGATGAAGATGACATTGTTGCACAAGGTGATACCGATGGACACAACATACTTAATACCACTACAGAGGTAAATACACCAACCAACATGAAAATATTGATAGAAGCTATTGATATTGATTCAAGTCAAGAGAAATAATGTAAGAAAGATGATGATATACCAAAGGACATGGGAAATAAAGGTGAAAATAAAGATGCATCAGACACTAAAAAAGATACAGACACAGAGATAAAATATTCCACCGAGACTCAACAAGAGTTGTCTACTGAAAAGGACAAAGGAGAAGATATTAACAGAGATGAAACATTGAGAAAGGATGAAGAGAAAGTTAAAAGTGAAGAAGTTAAGAAAGATGATAGCATTAAGAAAAAGGAAGAAAAATTTATTGATACACCCAAGGAAAATGAAGAGACGTCCTCACACAACCAGCAGGTGGACTCTAAACAGAAGCAACAAGAAGCTTCATCTTCTCGACCTTCACCTACCAAATCAATCCAATCTCAAGATCTACAGATGGTAGCTCACTAATCTGTCTCTCAACCAAAGAAGAAGGAGAAGAAAGTAATGAAGAAAGACATCTTGGCAGTAAGACTTGATTAGGTAATTGAAATACCCAAGTGGGATGTATCTACTTTGGATACTGAAACACTTCAAAATTTTGGAGTGATATGTCAAAGAAAAGCCATACAAGAGAAAATAAAAAAGGCACATAGGGAAGCCCAAGCACTTGATAAAACTAGGGATATACTACATCAACTTGTTTCAGATACAAAAATTGAAGATAACATATCAGTCATGGAACAAATTGTAGTTCTTATCGACGCTATCACTACTCAAAGTGTAGATGCAGAGCAGACAATGGAAGAACGGGTAGAGAAGAAGTATCAAACAAAACTAGTTGAAAAGATCAGCCAAGAAGTGGGAGAGAACAAGGTACATCTCTTTGAATTAGAAATTCATTTAGAACCTATGATTGTAGAAGCTATTACCTTAGTTCAAAAATTGTGCACACTTGAAAATTTCACAAAAGAGAATAGTGAAAGGATGTCCCAACTAGATTCAGATCTGACAGCAAGTGCACAAAGTTTAACCTCTGATGCAAATACAATAAAGCTACATCATGGGAAGATCACAAAGGTAAACAAGTTAAGACAAGAGATATGGGATGCAAAGACAAAGTTTATAAATTAGGTTACCAATGTGTAGGCTCACAAATTGCCAAACCTCACCACTCTGCAACAACACATTACCGATGCAAGAAATCTGATCTCAACCCCAAAGATGTCTGTGGTAGACAAAATCTACGATATGCATGTGAGGATATCACTTGAGCACATGGATCTAGAGAATTTGAAGGAGAAATGGGAGAAGAGGATGGAGGAAATAAAAGCCTCACACTCACACATTTTTGAAAATTTGCATGTACCTTTTCCTTTATTATTAAAAAAGGAGGAATAAATAGTACATATGTAAAATATACTACATTAGAAGAAAGAGAAAAATGCTATGTATATTATATGTACAACATGAATATGTAAAAATAGATATGTACATAAATTTACACTTACCGACATATGCATAGGAGGAGTCATTTCATGACTAAAAGAAAAATGACTAAGGAAGTAGTATACACATGTGTATTTACTAATACATTAAATATGTTGTACATATCAGTTTTTGATACTAATGTAAAAGGGGGAGAATGATGACATTAAGTTTTACCATTAGTATACTTAAGTGAAAAACATGATAAAGGTCACTGGTATAGGCATAAACAACAAACAACATACTGCATAACCAGTGAGATAACGATGCTTGACATAAAAATGTTGTATAGAATTGCCCGAAGAACATTGACAAGTGTTGAAACTGACAACAAAGCATAAAGGACATCATCGATGAAATAGTATTTGGTACATCACTGACAGATCCAAAATACTAAAATGATGGTATAGTTTTGTGAACATCGCCGATAGAGAAGAAAAGGCAAGGAACCCAATGAATAGTTCAAAATAGGGACACTGACGGAGCAGAAGACCGAAAGAGAAAAGAATGAAAGAAAATTGACAGACTGACAAAGAAGCCTAACCATTAGCACCGACGGTCAGTTATAGAACCCACAAAAAGTGGATCTAACTTTCCACGTCAGATAAAAAATTGTAATTATATTTATACAATTTTAATTTATTTTAAAATATTACTTGAGGGTCAAGCAAGCATATTGTAAATGTTTTAAAGCATCATAATGGATCTAAAACATAACTAACTAAAGATCAAGGTCAAGTTATAAACCTTGGATCTAGAGATAATCTGAAAAGCGTGAATTAAGAATGGACCTACAAACTAGTATATAGAGATGTTCAATCATTTGTAATAGGTAATGAGTTGATAAATGATTATAGCCACAGAGAGAATCTAAGTAGTAGAAGTGAATTCATGCAAAGTTTAGAAACATATCATATCAGTTCTAAAAAACACAGACAAGGCTACCCATGAGTAGAGATAAGGTATCATTAAATCACTCAAGGTGATTACATATACATTATAAGATTTACAGGATCTGTTATCAGCAATTAGAGATTGAATATACTATCAGATCAACATTTATATTGTATTTGCATTCTAACAAGTGCATCACATCATAAATCCTTTTATTGAAGGTGGACTTAACAGTTCTTGATAAATCTCTTAACAGAGTGCACACCTAATGGTGCTGCTAAAGCCTCAAACGAAGTAGATCACAACAGGTCTCCAATCTAATACTCCTAACAGGGTAGATCATCAAAAGTGATCAAATTGTAAGCCTTAACCAGCTCCCTTCTTATCTGTAGATAGTGAATTTTTGTGGGTGTCATCCCCACCATAGTTTTTACTTCCTAACAGGAGTTTTCTGTGATATCATGTTATGTGTTATTTATTTTCATGTAAGTCTCTTGAATGTTTACACATGTAAAGAACTGATGTTATGATTTCACATACATAAAGAAAGATGAATAGATAGATAGGTGAATATACAAATCTGATGACACAAAGATTAATGGGACAATCATATAAAAAAATTTAGAGGTACTGATTCATGCCTCCCCTCTCTGTACATCATTCTAGTAATTCCAACAATTACCTCAATAGAATTCCCTGATGAGATCATTCTAGCTATTAAGCAAGACAATGTTTTGGAATTATATTTTGATAGTTCTAGATGTAAGATAGGTTCTGGTGTTGGCATTATCTTGGTCACTCCTACAAAGAAACCGATCCCTATGTCGTATAAATTGACCTTTCCTTGTACTAACAATATGGCAGAGTATGAAGCTCTTATAGCTGGCTTACGAGCAACTTCATCCCTTCATATTAAAACCTTGGAAATCTATGTGGATTCACAATTGATTGTGGAACAAATCAAAGGAGTTTATTTGACTAAGAATGATAAAATGACGTAATATAAATATTTTTCTCTTGATATTCTTTCATAATTCTCTTCTTATATGATTCAGACTTTACCTTGGAAAGATAATCGACATGCAGGCACCATGGAAAGTGCAACTTCTTTGGTTTGTCTCGAGAATAATTCCAAAGAATTTCAATTTACTATACATACTCTTAAACACCCTACAATTTATAATAAGGTTATTTCTGATTGTTTCAACTTGCATTTGGATGAATGGTATTCACATATCTTTTATTTTTTGAAAGATATTACTTTTCCAAAATCAGCAACAAGGAAGATGCATACTATTATTAGGAATCTTGCAACACGTTATATCATTTTGGGAGGTACGCATTAAAAATTCTCTCCTAATGGTTTTTTATTAGGATGTCTCGGTAGAACCAAAATTCTGATAGCTTTAGCAGAAGATCATTTTGGTTCTTGTGGGGGAAATTTTGGTGGGAATTCTTTAGTCAATAAACTTCTTAGAATAGGATATTATTGGCAAACAATGGAACAATATTCTTTTATGTTTGTTAAGAAGTGTCCCTAATGTCAGCAACATGGTATTTTAATTCATGTTCCTACTTGTGAGCTTTGTAATCAAGTTTCTCCATGGCCTTTTAGTATTTGGGGTTTTGATCTTATTGGAAAAATCTCACTAGCTTCTTCTCAAGGACATACATACATCCTGAAAGAAATAGATTACTTTAATAAGTGGGCAGAAGCTTTTCCTCTCCATTCTACTACTGTGGATGTTATTTGTGATTTCATCCTTAACCATATTATAGCACGATTTGGTATTCCTTCAATGATAGTTTTAGATAATGACACTTCTTTCAATAATAAAGAAGTCACAAAATTCTTGGAGAAATATTGTATTCAACATAGATTTTCTACTCCCTACTATCCTCAATCTAATCATGAAGATGAAGCATCGAATAAAGTTATTGAGGAAATATTAAGGAAAATAGTTAATAAGCATGTAGAATATTGGCATACCCAACTTACCTATGCTTTACGGGCTTATAGGACTAGTGCTTGTACTATCGAAGGTACTTCTCCTTATAATATTGTCTATGGTACTGATGCTATTATGCCCGTATAATTAGAAATAATTTTTTTTCATGTTTCATTTCATGGGATAATCGACAAGGATACTTTTTGGAAACAACAATTATAGGTATTAGAAATGTTGGATGAACCATGGATAAATGCTTTGGAACATATAAAGGCTTATCATAAATCACTGCAGAAACATTATAATCATAAGGTGTGTTAGCACTACACATCAATTTTTTTAAAATTCCCATGCTTTGGAAAAACTTCCCCAGTATTTTGATTCAAAATCCAGGTGGTCGTATGTCAAAAGTCAATTTTGTGGCTAAATGTTCAAATTGCCATGTTCTAAGCTTTAGTCGCACTCCCGTACTGATATTTTAAAGTGTCCTTTTGAGTGAGCAATTAAGTCATGACTCATTTTAGGTGTTAATCACGTAGTTTGCGACCATATCTTATCAAGTCAAGCTAGGTGTGAGAGTGAGCGACTTGGTCATTAATCTATCTTCATCATGCAGTAGCGGTGTATTTTGAAGTCAAGTTAACAATCCATGACTGAGCAAGTTGGAATTGTTTACTTGGTCGCTCACTCGCAGGGGATCAAGTTCTTTGTTAAAGGGTTCAGTGAGCTAGAAAGGAGTTAAATTTTTATGTAACGCACAATCGTGGTGGTTTTAGGATCTTCACTTTTTGGTTCACGACTGAGTGAGTTCTATAAGTTAAGGCTGGTAACGCACTCGGGCTTAGTTATTATGTGTATCATTTGAGACCGTGAGTGTGCGAAAAAGTCATATTTTAATAGCACTCACTCGCGCAAGTCTTAACTATTGTATTTTGTGCAGTGTGAGTACGCGATGCAATATGTATTCATTATTTGATGGTCCTTGTCTCTCATTCACATAGGAAATATGTTGTGTTAATAAAGTGCATGAGCACGCGACTAAATGTTCAATTTTATTATCGCCAATGATTCGCTATTTCAAATTTTAAGCTCACTAGTGCGCGATAAAAGAAAGAAAAGGATATCGCTCACTCGCCCATAAATAAATTCAAGTACAAAGATATCAATGAGTGTGCGATGAAGAAAGAGGGAAAGTTGTTGCTCAGTCACACAAGAAGAAAGATCAGTCAAAAGAGATCAATGAGTGAGTGATTAATATATTGAGAAGGTGTGGTAAAGGCACTCACTCAGTTGCAAAGGATTCATTTATAAAGAAATTTCAGCAGAAATTATGTGATTATAATAAAGAAAGGTCATTTCTCACTTGCTAATGCTTATGAACTCGAATATCTTGCAATGCGAGTGAGCGACTAGGTAAAAATACATAATGAAAATAGTCATTGCTCACCCGTAGAGGTATAAAGACAAATCAGAAAGCCATGGTGACTCTGTGACCAAAAATTAATGTATGACCATTTTGAAAACCCACTCGCTCGCTCAAGCATAAAGCATGATAAGTGGAGGTCAGCGAGTGTGTGAATAAGAAGTGACTAAGTGATAAAGATCATGCTGCTCACTCGCAGAGTTTTAATGAAAGTAAAATTTTGAGTGGCGAGTCCATGATTGATAAAAAGAAAAGTGATGTTGCTCACTCACTCAAGTGTAAATATAAAGCATGAAGAGATAGCAAGTGCGCGATTATAAAATGATGAAGTTGCCAGTTAGGTCATCGCCCAGTCACGAAGCATATGAGCCCTAGAAAAGATAGAGTGTGAGTGCGTGACTGATAGAAGGAAAGGTCTTGTCACTCACTCATGAGGACAAATTTGAATCTAAGAAAGGTACAATGGGTTAGCGACAAATTGACATGTGGCTCATTTCATGCTTACGAGTGCAAAAAGAAAAAAGGTATGTACTCTTTTCTAGTAGGGATCATATAGTGTGAATTAATGGCAGCATTAGTTATAGAGAGATGATTGCATGATACTACAAGTGTAAAAATTTGGTATTCAATTGGACAAGATATCAATTTGATGACTATAAGTCTAAATGATTGAGCTTGAATTTATATAGTTCCCAATTTTGCAACCTATGATTTTTTTGTAAAGAGCGATAGAGCTTGTTTGTCTGAAATAGTTTGTTTGAGATAGAAATTTGAAGAGGAAGAATGAGTCAAGCTATTGCTAGCACTGCTTCGCATGGGTCTAAGAAGAACGAGGTTACACCAAAAAAGTATGTGGAATAATTTTCTGAGTTGCTGCCCAGGACTTTGAATACAAATAGTGCAAATTGGGATGAATAGAAAGACAGATGGTGCCAATGCAGAAACCCGGTCACTCCAAATTACTCTGGTAATACTTTGTTCCATTATTTTTTGAATAATAGGGTTAAAGAAGTTCCCATTTGCAACCCTTCGGATTTGAATATGGAAAAATTAATCATGCCTAATGTTTACGTTGACATAGGCCTTATTAGGGAACTTGCTAAGAACTACTGCCTAGTAGCTAGGGTAATCAGGAAGAAAAATAAAGAGACCTTAGTTTCCATAGATAGGAGGTTAGTGGTAGATGTTTTTAGGATCACTGGTGCATTGTGTATAGATATTGATTTAAAGAAGATTCAGGTAGATTATAGCAAGAGAGAGCATTTGATTAAGAAGTATGAAATGCCTAAATTCATGCCCAGGATAGATAGGCACTGGTGAAAATGCAAGACAATCTTAAACTACCTTTTGAACTATCCCTATTTCACCATTACATAAAATTCACAATATATATCTTGACCAGAGTATTAGGTTTTGATGGAGATTCTAAAGTGCCTCAAGTTGTACTCATGATGGCCATGAACATTCAACACCTAGAGGTCAATACTGATTATGACTATGTGGGATACATAGTTGATTCTATTCATGCTGCATTAGTGGAGATACACTCAAATGCCCCAGTACCTACCTTCAAGAATTATTCTCATCTGATGTATATGATTCTATATTTTAATAGGGCATCTATGGATAAAGAGCTTGAATTGTTTATTTCAAACTATGGTTTCGATGCACCAATCCAAAGATGGACCCAGGAATGGGATAGTTCATTCATCAACTCATCTTTTGTATGCTTTTGTAATTGGATTGTGGATCCAATTTTTGATTTATTGGGAACAAATAGGCATAGACTTCCATTTGAGGCTAGAAAATTCTTGAGAGCTTGGGAATTTGTTCCAAACTGGCCTATTACTCACAATTGGGGTAAATTTTTCCTCTTTGATTATATTACTATAATTAGAGTGTATGGCTATACACAACCCTCTCACATCCTCCCCAAGTTTGTTCCTCTTAGGATTGCATTTTTAGAATTTATTTCGCAAATCACTTGGGTTGATAAAGAATATTTAGAGGGACATAAAAAGGGTACTTTAATCCCTAGATTATGGGTAGGTTTTGACTTCTCCATTGGGAAAAGAGTTTTTGACTTGATTAATGACTTCTTGAAGCAATATAGAATGTCTACGGCAATTGCCAGTCTCTGTGATCCAGAACAGTTTATACAAACAACCCTGAGAAGAATGACTCCTTGGAAAAAGATTACAGATAATGAGCCACTGAATGATGAAGATTTTGTGAGGAACAAATTAAATAAGCATGAAGTCCATGAGAGGAGAAGGAAATGGAATGACCTCCTTAGGGCAGAAGTTGAATGGAAAGAGTCAGACAATACTTTCTCTAGTTTTTTTCTTGATCTCCCATACTTACATAGGATAGAGGAAATTCTTAAATCCTATGACACTTTAATGGCACAGGTACCATAGTTTAGTGCTGAGGATGCATAGTCTCAAGGGTTCCCAATTCTTTTTGCATTTCATGACCCAGAACATCAAGAACAACAAGAGGAAGAGAATCAAGAAGAAGAAGAAGCCAGTAAGGAAGCTACCTCTGCTAGAGAACCACCCAAGAAAAAACAAAAGAAAGAAAACAAGATGATGTAGGACAAGAAAAGTATGGCTAAGGCTATGATTACTGAACATGGCAAATATTTTAGAAAACTAAAATAATAACTGCAAAAGGAGCCTCAAATTGAAGGCCAAGGTGACAATCAAATGCTTTTATGAAAAGGATGATGAGAGAGTCATGATAGCCAATGAATTCATCAAAGATGATGAATTCATAAAGTCAAAAAAGTTCAAGACTTTTATGATCAAGCTGAAACAAAAGGACTTGAGACAAGGATTAACCACAGGTGAAGAAAATGCATACAAAATGAAGAGATTGTGAAGACACTCCAGGATTATGATCCTGAGAGTGAACTAATCACTATAGAGTAGGCCAGATTGTTGGTAGAAAATAGTGGAGTAATGTGGATGCCCAGTTGGGATTTGTAGTCCACATTTATCATCGATTAGATCAGGAGACAAGATGATCCCCTATTGAAAACAAATTTTGACATGGATGAAGTTCTGAAAGGATGAAGATTTGATCCTAAATCCAAGACTCTGGATATATGGTCATTGGCTCCTGCTACACAAAAGCCTCTAGTCATGACTATAAGAGAGGAAAAGAAAGTAGATAGAATGATTTGGAATCTACAGAAAACTACAAACACTGAGATAGCTCAGTTAATGATTGAAGTATCATTCATGAACCTGGAAAAGGTTGATGACCTGTATAAGAGGTATGAAAAAACTTTTGGCTAGATGATGGCCTTAAAAAAAAAAAACATGAAGAGGTGGTCTTTCAGAACAACACATTGGAAGAAGAAATTGATAAGTTGAAAGAGGAATTAGTGGAGACTAAAAGAGAGAAGACTCTAGTCCCTCTGGAAATGTAAAAAATTCAAATAGATGTTTCCACAGAGGTAAAAGAATATTTAGAAATGTCAGAAGGCCAGTCCAAGGAATTGTCAAAAGGACAGAGCATAAATGTCATGTCTATCATATTTTCCATACCTCAACATTGAATTGATCTTTTGAAGTAGAATACTGACATAGTGTATACACTATATGGCTCATTGCAAGAAGCTTCAAGGTAGCTGCTAAAACTATGACATTCTTGGAGCCCACTTTTAAGACTTGGTCAAGAAGAGACGTGTTGATGGACAAATTGAAGACAACCATGTTATACAGTGATGATTTCCCTAATAAAATCACAGATACAATCAAAATTATCAGTGAGGTGAATAACACATATGGTTTCTTCAAAAGTAAGGTTGATTTAATAAGTTGAAATTATTTGGTGACCAATGCCCTCCCCTGATTCCCAAAATATATGATGAAGCTGGTATTCTAAAGCCATAGTCTGATTGGACTGATGGATTTGATGGAATATTTGGAAATGAGGACCAGAAGCAGCACCTGGACAAGGATATAAATGTTTAATACTGCAATGAACTCATTTCTAACCTCTTCAAGGTTGAAAGAGATATGGAAAACTTCATCTTAGAGGAAAGAACAAATATTGACACTAGGTGGATAGAACTTGTTCCCAAGCTAGAATAGGTAAAGACTTTTGATTGGCCCACCACCAAGGAGGTAAATAGGTGGGAAGCAAAGCTAAAAGGATGAAGAGGATACTGTCAAAATGCATCAACAAACCCTATTCAGACTTCACCAACTTCTGCCACCTATTTTCTGTTGCAACTTTTGTTTTATGTTAACTGCAAATTTTGTTGTGTAAAATATTTTGTAAATATTTCCCAGTGAGTCTATAGCTTGTTGCATCCTTAGTTATAAAAGGATTCCAAGACTACTGAGAAAAGGATAGCCATTTTTCATTTGGATGTACAAGTTTAATATACAAACTCTGGTTTAAGACTAATAGGTGTTTTTTGGGTTTTGAAATATTATTGATTGTAATAGCAATTTCAATCATGACTATAAAAGAGATCCATCAATAGTTTCTGAAACATATGATGAATATTTTGTCTTCATTATGGTTTTCTAAATTTTATGTAAATTGTATGTTTGAGGAATATTCAATTTATGCATCTGTTAGGAAAATTTTGAAATAGTTTTAGGGTTCTTTCAAGGAAAGATTAATATTTCTTTAGGATTATTTTCAATGGGATTAAGGTTTTATAATGAATGTGATGAATTAATCTATTATGTGTATGAGGATAGATATATAAGGTATTTCTATGTTTATGTCAGATTCTATAGTTGTCTCAATATTTATGTTCTTGAGTAAAAGGGTTAAAGCTATACAATAGTGACTCCATACCCTAGGATTAAGCACTGGCTTGTTCTCCATTTAATTAGGTGAATATCACTATTAAATTTGATCTTTAATTTTATGTTTGGTCTGTTCAATAAATGTTACTGTTATACACTAAATTTGCGCCTCTGATCTCAAGCTCTCTTGGTCTTGATAATCCAGTATAACAAGGGAGTCATCTCAAGGTTGTGGGACCTCTGCTAACCGAGATGAGACCTCCAGATTCTAGGTTGGTTCCTCTTGGATAATCACCTTACCTTTCTCTTAAATAGGAAAGTTAACTTGAGGGGAAAAGGGTTAGAAGGATTGCATGGAAAGGGAAATAACTGAAAGAAAACTACCTACTAGGTGATGCACCGAATTTGACATGAAAACATAACATACACAGGATAAAGCCCTGGGTCAACTTAACTGAATTGGAGGTAAAACACAAATATCTTGTATAGGCATGCATCAATATTTCATAACAAGGTCATGATTAAACTAGTTAAGAGGAAAGACTTCACAGTTAACAGCTCAAAACGAAAACACGAGTTACAACCTGCAAGCAGACATACTCTTCTACAAGTAGATGCTACGAAGGGACATGATTAAGAGGAAATAAAATCATTCACAATTTAACCCATCAACCATCTACAACGCATACAAATAAGAAGAAAAGAGACAAGGCTGACACAATTCAATAAATTGATTTCAAGAACTTCAAGCTCTGCATATTATTTCTCACAATGAGTTACAGAATTATGCACAAAAATATACCAAGGACAGAGAAAATGTCACAAAGCATGCCTCCTTACATAA
>MU223557.1:528164-557772 GCA_018584345.1 Thuja plicata | reverse complement strand
AAAAGCATGAAAATCAAAGCTAAAATTGCCTATAGTTATGATGCTCAAAACAAAGGATCCTCACAATGAAGAAAAGAGGTCCAATTTATAGAAAACCGAGGAGAGAGGATGAAGAGTTTCTTGAAAAGAAAAAGTTGTCTCTTCATTCTCCATTTGAGACAAATATGCATAGATTTATTAAAATAAAAGAATGAATTATCGACACATAAGTGTCTTTTCATATGGAATTATGGAAATCCCTTTTGAGGATAATTCATTCAATTAATTAAATAACATTTCAGTTCCTTTTATGTATATTAGCCAAAGAGGGTGGATTTGATTTAATTAAAAGCACTTAGGACTTTAGGATTAAATCAATTAATCATAGGGATTTTAGCTAATAATCATTTGAGATTTAGGAATTAAATGTAATGTCAGATTTATGCAAATTTGGGTTTTCTGCATTTGAAACTTAGTCAATTAAAGTCAATTAGGAGAAGAATTTGCCTAATACAATAGGACTTCGAAGATGAGAAAATGCACCAAAATTGATTATGTTGTTAGGTGCCAATTTTGGGGTGTTACAGGAAGTACCTCTAGTAGGAACTTTGCAAGGATTAGAGGTAAAACTTGCTACATACCCTGCGGTCATTTTAAAAATAGATATTGTGGTTGTGGATTCACCACCCCATTATTGCATGTTGTTATCAAGACAATGTGCTGCAGCCATTGGAGGATATGTAAAATTGGATTTGTCTTTTGCTACCATTTCTGTTAATGGGAAAGAAGAAAAACAATTGAGGGAGCCCAGATCTCCTATTTATGTTGAGAAGGTTGAACCAAACATGCTAAATTGCTTTGTGGATGTAGATATACATAATTTCAAGGTGGAAAAAATTCAACCACAGTTGAAAAATATAGATCCCATAGTGGAAGAATTAGAATTACAATAGCTTGGACTGTGGTAGATGTATTTTGATGGAGCATGCTCTAGAGAAGGGTCAGGAGCTGGTGTATTATTTGTCTCTCCATCAGGTATTACTTTCAAATACTCATTTGTGTTGTCATTTCAATGTACAAACAATACATCTGATTATGAAGCTTTGTTTTTGGGATTAGAAATAGCAATAAGGTATGGCATTAAGTTATTAAGGGTCTTTGGTGATTCAGAGTTAGCTATTTCTCAAATTAGATCAAGATATGCTGCTAAAAATGATATACTAAAACAATATAAACATGTTGTATGGGATAGCATTGAATTTTTTATGCATTTTCCATAAATTGGATAGAGAGATCTAAGAATATCATGACAAATTTTTTGGCTAATGTGGCCTTGAAAAATGATGATTTAATGCTAGCAGGAATATCTATTGTGGAAACTAAAACCATGCCTACCATTCCTGATAATGTGTATAATTGGCAAGTTTTTGAAAGTGATGAGGACATTCTCAATTTTATTCAATGCGTGGATAATTATGAAGGGAAAATCATTCACTTTAATAATTTGATAGAGATTATTGATGGGAAAGAAACCATATTTGGCAATGAAATTATATAATTGCGGACAAATGAAATCCCCAATGGACTAACTCAATTAGAGGGATTATTTACTGACAATGATAGTCATATGTGTCAAAAATCTATAGCCAAGTTGGATGAATTTGAGGAGGTAAACTTGGGATCAGAGTGTAATCCTAGGATTGTATATATTGGAAAGAAATTAGCTCCTCATGTGAAGAAAAATTTGATTAGCTTGTTGAAAAGGTTCAAACATGTGTTTGCTTGGTCTTATGAAGACCTTAAGGCTTATAGGGAAGATCTCTTTCAACATGAAATCCCATTAAAAGATGATATTGAGCCTTTTAGACAAGAAAAAAGGCCAATCAATCCTTTTCTCACCCCAAAAATGCAGCAAGAATTGGCAAAGCTCATAGAGGCTTGGATCATAAAACCAATCAAGAATTCTTCTTGGGTATCTAATTTAGTCCATGTCAGAAACAAAAATGGAGATATTAGGCTATGTGTCAATTTTAGGAACCTCAATGTTGCTTCATTAAAAGATAATTATTCTTTACCAAAGATGGAGGCAATGCTACAAAGGGTTACTGGCTGTGATTTTCTATCTATGATGGATGGTTTTTCCGGTTATAACCAGGTGCTGGTTCAAGAATCTGAACAATTCCAGACAACTTTCACTACCCCATGGGGTACATATGTCTATGTAAGAATATCATTTGGCCTGAGAAATGCAGGAGCTACTTTTCAAAGAGCCATGAATGTGGCTTTTAAGGAGTTTATAAATATAATTATGGTGGTGTATTAGTATGATCTTGCTTCATATTCCCAAAAGGCTGAGGATCATTGTAAGCATTTGGAAAATATTTTTACTAAAGCCTTGGACTATGGGATTTCTTTAAATCCAAAGAAGTGTCATTTTTATATGACAAAAGGTAAATTATTGGGACATATAGTATCTAAAGAAGGTGTCAGGATTGATCCTAAAAGAGTGGAAGCCATCAACAAAATTTTTCCCCCAAAGAATATCAAAGGTGTTGAGTCTTTTTTGGGAAAAGTAAATTTTGTGAGGAGATTCATTGCAAAATTTGCTGAGATAGTCAAGCCCATGGTTAAATTTTTAAAGAAAGATGATAAGTTTGAATGGGGTAAGGATACTTAGTTAGCTTTTGATAAGATAAAATTAGCCATTCGGTGAGCACCTATACTAAGATCTCTAGATTATGAAAATCCTTTTTCTATATTTTCTTTTGCTTCATTCCATACAATTGCTGTAGTGCTTTTGTAGAAAGATGACAAAGGTTTTGATCATCCCATAGCATTTTTTAGTAAGTCTCTTCAAGCAGCATAACTTAATTATGAGATAATGGAGAAACAAGCATATGCATTGGTCAAAGCAGTCAAAGTCTTAAAATCTTATTTAGTTTGTGCAAAGATAATTGCTTAAGTGCCACATGCTACAGTCAAAGATATATTGTCTTAGTCTCAAGTTACTGGAAAGAGGTGTAAATGGATCAACAGGATTCAAGAATTTAATCTAGAAATTCAAGTTACCAAATTGGTAAGAGGTTTGGCTTTGGCCAAGCTAATGACAGACACAAACATGTAGCTGGCTCAAGTCAATAATGTGCAAAAATTAAATATGAACTTGACTAGTATAGAATTGCAACCATGGTATACTGATATAGTGTTTTTTTGTGAAAAATAGTAAATGTCTAGAGTATATGTCAGATAAACAAAAAAGGACTTTGAAATTGCAGGCTCAAATGTATGTCTTGATACAAGGTGATTTATTTTGGAAGAATAAGGATGGAATTTTGTTTCTCTGTCTGGATAAATCACAATCTGAAAGAGTTTGAATGAAATGCATAGTGGTGTGTGTGGTGGGCATTATTCTACCAAGACCACAACTCACAAGATAATCAGAGATGGATATTATTGGCCATGTCTTTTCAAGGATACTCAAATATTTGTACAAAGATGTGAACCTTGACAAAGGTTTTCCTCTAAGATGAAGTTTTTGGGAGCTTTACCTTTAAATCCTATAACTATTGAAGCACCTTTTACGCAATGGGGTCTTGATTTTATTGGGGAATTTACAGAAAAATCTAGTGGAGGCCATAGTTGGATTCTTGTGGGCACACACTATTTTACAAAATGGATAGAGGCAATTCCATCAGAAAGGCTACTAGCAAGGTAGTGATGGATTTCTTAATGGATAATATTCTAACAAAATTTTCTGTGCCCACTAAGTTAGTCATGGACAATGACATGTGTTTTAGGGCTGAGGAATTTAAGGATTTATATGAAGATTATGGAATTATTATATCTTATTCCTCACCATATCATTCTCAAGCAAATGGACAAGTTCAGTCCAGCAATAAAAGCATCATGAAAATCATTAAAAGAGTTTTGGAGAAAAATAAAAAGTCTTGGCATTCAAAACTAAAATTAGCCCTATGATCTGATAGGATAAGAGTGAAGAGAGAAATAGGGGTATCCCCTTTTGAAATGGTCTATGGAACTGAGGCAAGATTGCCTTTAAATAATTTGTTACCAATGTATAAATTTCTCCAAGAAGAGGAGTTTTAAGAATAAGAACCCGTGATGGAGAGGATGGACGAACTAATGGAACTAGAACAAATAAGAGCAGAGGCACATAAAAGAAACATGAAACTCCAAAAATAATCCAAGTACCTATTTGACAAAAGAACAACTGAAAGAAAGTTTCGGATAAATGGTATGGTGTTGCAGTGGAATGCTAGAAAAGAAGAAAAAGGTAAACATGGTGAATTCGAATCATTATAGATTGGTCCCTTTGTAATCCAGGAGTTTCATGGTCAAGATTATTATTTTTTGGAAGACCCAAGTGGTGAGATACAAGAATTTCTAGTGCATCGATAGTTCCTGAAACATTATTTCTCATAAAGTTTCTTTTTCCATGCACAGTAGTTTAGATGTCCCTGCTTTAGTGTGGTTTTTTTTGTGTGTGTGTATGTACAAGTTTGTTTTGGTTTGTGGTCTGTCTCCTAGAGTTTTGGCTTCTAATGTCAATTTTGCAATTAACTTTCCCCAGTTAGAGCCATTGTTAACACTGCACATCAATTTTTTTAAAATTCCCATGCTTTGGCAAAACTTCTCGCATATTTTGATTCAAAATCTAAGTGGTCGTGTGTCAAAAGTCAATTTTGTGGCTAATTGTTCGAATTGCCATGTTCTAAGATTTAGTCGCACACCTGCGCTGATATTTTAAAGTGTCCTTTTGAGTGAGTGAGTGAGTGATGACTCATTTTGGGTGTTAATCACGTAGTTGTGGTCATATCTTGTCAAGTCAAGTTAGGTGTGAGAGTGATCAACTTGGTCGTTAATTTGTCTTAATCATGTAATTGTGATGTATTTTGAAGTCAAGTTATCAACCCATGACTGAGCAATTTGGAATTGTTTAGTTGGTCACTCACTCATGGGGGATCAAGTTCTTTGTTAAAGGGATCAGTGAGCTAGTGAGGAGTTAAATTTTTATGTATCGCTCAATCACAATGGTTTTAGGTCTTTCACTTTTTGGTCCACAACTGAGAGAGTTCTATAAGTTAACGTTGGTTGTGCACTTGGGCTTAGTTATTATGTGTATCATTTGAAACTGCGAGTGCGCGACAAAGTCATATTTTAATAGTGCTCACTTACACAAGTCTTAACTATTGTATTTTGTGCAGTGCGAGTATGTGATGTAATATGTATTCATTATTAGATGGTCCTTGTCACTCATTCACACAAGAAATATGTAGTGTTAATAAAGTGCACGAGAATGTGACTAAATGTTTAGTTTTTCTCTCGCTCAATCGCCAATGATTCACTTTTTCAAATTTTCAGCTCGCCAGTGCGCGATAAAAGAAAGAAAAGGATATCGCTCACTCACCCATGAATAAAGTCAAGTTAAAAGATATCAGTGAGTGTGCAATGAAGAATAAGGGAAAGTTGTTTCTCATTCGCACAGAAAGAAATATTAGTCAAAAGAGATTAGTGAGTGAGCAATTAATATATTGAGAAGGTGTGGTAAAGGCACTCGCTCAGTCGTGAAGGATTCATTCATGAAGAAATTTTAGCCATGAGTATGAGATTATAACAAAGAAAGGTCATCGCTCACTTGCTAATTCTTATGAACTGGAATATCTTGCAGCGCAAGTGAGCGACTAGGTAAAAATACATAATGAAAATAGTCATCGCTCACTCGTAGAGGTATAAAGAAAAATTAGAAATCCATGACAAATCCATGACCAGAAATTAATGTATGATCATTTTAAAAACCTGCTCACTCACTCAAGTGCTAAGCATGAGAAGTGGAGGTCAGCGAGTATGCGACTAAGAAGTGACTGAGTAATAAAGATCATGTTGCTCACTCGCAGAGTTTCAATGAAAGTAAAGTTTTGAGCAGTGAGTCTACGATTGATGAAAATATAAGTGATGTCGCTCACTTTCTCAAGTGTAAATATAAAGCATGAAGAGATAGCGAGTGCACGATTATAAAAAGTTGAAGTTTCCAGTTAGGTTATCACCCAGTCGTAAAGCATATGAGCCAAAGAAAAGATAGAGTGTGAGTGCACAACTAATAGAAGGAAAGCTCTTGTAGCTCACTCAAAAGGACAAATTTGAATGTAAGAAAGGTACAGTGGGTTGGTGAAAAATTGACATGTGGCTCATTTTAGGCTTACGAGTGCAAAAAAGAAAAAAGGTATGTACTCTTTTCCAGCAGGGATTATACAGTGTGAATTAATGGTAGCATTAGTTACAGAGAGATGATTGCATGATACTGCAAGTTTGAGAATTTGGCATTCAATTGGAAAAGATGTTGATTTGATGACTATATGTCTGAATGATTGATCTTGATTTTGTACAGTTCTCAATTTTGCATCCTATGATTTTTTGTAAAGAGCGATAGAGCTTGTTTGTCTAAAATAGTTTGTCTGAGATAGCAATTTGAAGAGGAAGAATGAGTCAAGCTATCTTTACCGCTGCTTCGCATGGGTCTGAGAAGAAGGAGGTTACACCAAAAAAGTATGTGGAATAATTTGCTAAGTTTCTGCCCGGGACATTGAATATGAATAGTGCAAATTGGGATGAATGGAAAGATAGATGGTGCCAATGCAGAAACCTGGTCACTCCTAATTACTCTGGTAATAGTTTGTTCCTTATTTTTGGAATAATAAGGTTAAATAAATTCCCATTTCCAACCCTTGGGATTTGAATATGGAAAAATTAATCATACCTGATGTTTACGTTGACATAGGCCTTATTAGGGAGCTTGCTAAGAACTACTGCCTAGTAGCTAGGGTAATTAGGAAGACAAATAAAGAGACCTTAGTTTCCATAGATAGGAGGTCAGTGGCAAAAATTTTCAAGATCACTGGTGTATTGTGTACAAATATTGATTTAAAGAAGATTCAGGAAGATTATAGCAAGAGAGAAAATTTGATTAAGAAGTATGAAATGCCTAAATTCATGCCCAAGGTAGATAGGCACTCGGTGAAAACCCCAGAAAATCTCAAACCACCTTTTGACCTATCCCTATTTCACAATTATATAAAATGCACACTATATGGCTTGACTAGAGTATTAGGTTTTCATGGAGATTCTACAGTGCCTCAAGATGTACTCATGATGGCCATGAACATTAAGCACCCGGAGTTCAATACTGATTATGACTATGTGCGATACATAGTTGATGCTATTCACGTTGCATTAATGGAGATACAATCGAATGCCCCAGTACCTACCTTTAATCATTATTCTCATTTGAGGTATATGATTCTATATTTTAATAGGGCATCTATTGATAAAGAGCTTGAATTGTTTTTTTCAAACTATGGTGTCAATGCACCAATCCAAAGATGGACCTAGGTATGGGATAGTTCATCCGTCAACTCATATTTTGTATGATTTTGTAATTGGATTGTGGATCCAATTTTTTATTTATTGGGAACAAATAGGCATAGACTTCCATTTGAGGTTAGAAAAGTCTTGAGACCTTGGGAATTTGTTCAAAACTGGCCTATTACTCACAATTGGGGTGACTTTTTCTTCTTTGATTATATTACTATCATCAAAGTGTATGGCTGTACACAACCACCTCACATCATCCCCAAGTTTGTTCCTCTTAGAATTGCATTTTTAGAATTTATTTCGCAAATCACTTGGGTTGATAAAGAATTTTTAGAGGGACATAAAAAAGGGTACTTTTATCCCTAGATTATGGGTAGGTTTTGAATTCTCCATTGGGAAAAGAGTTTTTGACTTGATTAATGACTTCTTGAATCAATATAGAATGTCTAAGACAGTTGTTAGGTTCTATGATCCAAAATAGATTATACAAACAACCCTAAAAAGAATGACTCCTTAGCAAAAGATTAGAGATCATGAGCCACTGGATGATGAAGATGTTGTGAGGAAAAAATTAAATAACCATGAAGTCCATGAGAGGAGAAGGAAATGGAATGACCTCCTTTAGAGAAGAAGCCAAATGGAAAGAGTCAGACAATACTTTCACTGGTTTTTTTCCTGATCTCCCATACTTACAAAGGATAGAGGAAATGCTTAAATCCTATGACACTTTAATGGCACATGTACCACAGTTCAGTGCTGAGGATGCACATTCTCAAGCTTCCCCAATTCCTATAGCATTGCATGACCCAAAACATTAAGAACAACAAGAAGAAGAGAATCAAGAAGAAGAAGAGGTTGGTGAGGAAGCTACCTCTGCTAGAGAAGCACCCAGGAAAAAACAAAAGAAACACAAGATGATGTAGGGTAGGAAAAGTATGGCTAAGGCTATGATTACTAAACATGGAAAATATTTTAGAAAACTAAAAAGACAACTGCAAAAGGAGCCTCAAATTGAAGGCAAAGGTGACAATCAAATGGTTTTATTTGAAAAGGATGATGAGAGAGTCATGATAGCCAATTAATTCATGAAAGATGATCAATTCATAAAGTCTGAAGAGTTCAAGACTTTTCTAATCAAGCTGAAACAAAAGGACTTGAGACGAGGATTAACCACAGGTGAAGAAAATGTAGACAAAAATGAAAATATTGTGAAGACACTCCAGGATTATGATCCCTAGAGTGAACTAGTCACTGTGAAGCGGGCCAGATTGCTAGTACAAAATAATGGAGTAATGTTGATGCCCAGTTGGGATTTGCAGTGCACATTTATTATCGATCAGATCAGGACACAAGAAGATCCCATATTGAAAACACAGTTTGAGATGGATGAAGTTCTAAAAGGATCAGGATTTGATCCTAAATCCAAGACTCTAGCTATATGGTCACTGGCCCCTACTAAAAAAAAGCCTTTAGTCATGAGTATAAGAGAGGAAAAGAAAGAAGACAGAAAGATTTGGAATCTACATAACACTACAGACTCTGAGATAGCTCAGTTAATGACTCAAGTATCATTCATCAACCTGGCAAAGATTGATGACCCCTCTAAGATGTATGAAACAAATTTTGGCTAGATTATGGCCTTAGCAAAAAAGCATGAAGAGGTGGTGGTTCAGAACCACACATTGGAGGAAGAGATTGTTAAGTTGAAAGAGGAATTAGTGGAGAGTAAAAGAGAGAAGATTCTAGTCCCTATGGAAATGGAAAAAATTGAAATAGATGTTTCCATAGAGGCAAAAGAAGATTCAGCAATGGAAGAAGGCTAGTCCAAGGAATTGTCACAAGGATAGAGCATAAATGTCATGTCTATCATATTGCCCATAATTCAACATCGAATTGATGTTTTGAAGTAGAAGAATGACATAGTGTATACACTATATGGCTCATTGCAAGAAGCATCAAAGATATCTACTAAAGCTATGACATTCTTGGAGACCAATTTTAAGACCTGGTCAGGAAGAGATATGTTGATGGACAAATTGAAGATAGCCATGTTATACAGTGATGCTTTTCCCAATAAAATCATAGATACAATCGAAATGATTAGTGAGGTGAATAACACATATGGTTTCTTCAATGGTAAGGTTGACTTAATAAGTAATAAGTTGTAATTATTTTGTGACAAATGCCCTCCCTTGATTGGTGACAGATGGATTTGATGGAATATTTGAAATGAGGAGATGAAGCGGTGCCTAGAGAAGGATATAAATTCTGAATACTACAATGAAATCATTGATAACCTCTTCAAGGTTGAAAGAGATATGGCAAAATTCATCTCAGAGGCAAGAAAAACTATTGACGCTAGGTGGACAAAAGCTATTGCCAAACTGGAACAGGTAAAGACTTTGTATTGGCCCACCGCCAAGGAGATAAATAGGTGGGAAGCAAAGCTAAAAGGATGAAGAGGATACTGTCAAAATTTATCAACAAACATTGTTCAAACTTCACCAACTTCTGCCACCTATTTTATGTTGCAGCTTTTGTTTTATGTTAACTGCAAATTTTGTTGTGTAAAAGATTTTGTAAATATTTCCTAGTGATTCTGTAACTTGTTGCATCCTTATTTATAAAAAAATTCCAAGACTATGGGGAAAAGGATAGCCATTTTTCATTTGGATGTACAAGTTTAATATACAAACTCTGGTTTAAGACTAAGAGGTGTTTTTTGGGTTTTGAAATACTGTTGATTGTAATATCAATTTCAATCATGAATGTAAAGGAAATCCATCAATAGTTTTTGAAACATATGATGAGTATTTTGTCTTCATTATGGTTTTCTTAATTTTATGCAAATTGAATGTTTGAGGAATATTCAATTTATGTATCTGTTAGGCAGATTTTGAAATAGTTTTAGGGTTCTTTCAAGGAAAGATTAACATTGCCTTAGGATTATTTTTAGTGGGATTCAGGTTTTATAATGAATTGGATGAATTAATTTGTTATGTGTATGAGGATAGATATATAAGGTATGTCTATGTTTATGTCAGATTCTATAGTTGTCTCAATATTTATGTTCATGAGTAAAAGGTTTAAAGCTATATAATAGTGACTCCATACCCTAGGATTAAGCACTGGTCTATTCTCCATTGAATTAGGTGACTATCACTATTAAAATTGATCTTTAATTTTATGTTTGGCCTATTCAATAAATGTTACAGTGATTAATTCCTTTAATTCCATTCATATTATACTGGAATAATTTAGTGATTTGATTGTTCTAAATTAGAAGGGTAATCCCACCCGATTTTATGGAGCTCAAAGTGTAGAGAGATTAAAACCCTATTTTTGTCATTTTGTATCTTGTGTGGTCAGTGTCTGGGATCAATAGACCAAGCTCTCTGAGAGTATTTTTATATCAGCAAGAAAAGGAACTAACAAGGTGATTGAACAGTCATTTTTGGTAGGTGATTTAGTCTTGTATGAGAATCAAAGGAATGTGAATGCTTTACCTAGTGAAAAAGAGAAGTTTAGCCCTAATTGGCTTGGACCTATTGTGGTAATTAAGGACTTTTCTTTAAGTTTTTAGAAGATTGCTGATATGAATGGTGTCCCTCTTAAGGAACCTATTAATATTATGCATCTCAAATGTTATTATCCCTAGTACATCATTCTTTCGTTGTGTATTTATATATTCCTTATAGAATTGTTATGTTTGTTTTATAGGTTATGTGATTTGAATACATTCATACATGAATTCATTCTTTCTTTCTTTTAAGTTTTATGTATTAGTGAAAAATATAGTAATCAATCACAAAACTAACTGGGTAAAGAAAATTTTTCATATAAAAACTTTTATGAGTTTGATACATATATGGAACATGTGCCCTATCTATCAATCTTTTTTTCTACGCTCTGAGGGTCGATGGCTCCCAAATCTCTATGATCTACGATGTGAAGCTAAAGATCTTGGTATGGTAGTTTGTGTGTGGCTCCTTGACATGCTCATATCATAGTTAAATTCCTCCGATCTTTATAGATCATCTATCAATTTCTCTCTCTCTCTCTCTCTCTACAAAAGCTTAGCTCTCGCTAGAAGCATGAAAAACATCAGCTTGTCTGTCAAGATCTCATTGTCCAATGAGGGACTCTCGCTCACTAGCTAGCAGTAGGTAGGATATACAAGTATCCTTCAGGACCTCAGATATGAAGCTCCTCCAATATGCTACACTAGCTGGAGAATTTAGAAGTATTTATCTTTTAGCACTTATTTTTAAAATATTCAGTTAAAATATCTTAATATAATGCATATTTCATACTCGGATCTCCCTCTTGAGCATCACCAAAGGATATAGATGGTGTGGGTATGGAGCAACTGATCTCTCTGTGCTCATTATGTCTAGGTATTAGTGGTGGTGTCTCTATATGAGCATAAGGAGGTCTTCATGATCTCAGTGGTACAACATAGACAACACAATCATCTACACCTATAGTATTGCTTGGGGGAATTTTCTCTTATCTTTCCCCTGCTCCCTCTTCATCTCTAAATTTCTCTCTCTCCTTTGCTCTATCCTCCTCCATAAGATCTCCCTTGGAGATGGGTTCTTCCCCATCTCTCTGATCCTCCTCCTCCTCCACTTGTATGTGACTACCTCAGTGTGTCCTATTTGATAGACCTGGATCACTTCTGGGATAGTCATCAGGGAAGATGGAGTGGCTTACCTGTAGACTCAAATATCTAATATATTCTCTGCTAACACCTGAATATGGTACATTGAGAGCTACCTATGTATCCTTAGTCTCATTTGTCTCACTATGAATAATATCTTCTACTGTAGGTTGATGTATAGCACCGGGTTTTTGATAGTATCTGGTTGGGTGTAAATACCAAGGACTATTCTAGGGACCCCCTATATCAGATCAAACTATCTCATCACTCTATCATACTAATATGGCATTACTGCATGACTATTGGGACCCTCTAGTAGCTTGTGCTTCTATGAGTGTCTCATCTAGTATCAAGTATCAGGCTATTTAGTCATCCAACATTATGGTCTCCATATCACATCAATACCTACTATATGGTTGAGGCATACCCTCCAAAAGAGGATATCCCTGTACTACCAGACATCTGCTAGTGGGTAGGAAAAGGCTCTCAATTTTCTCACATCTACCGTCATTAGAACACCCTATGGTCATGTACATGTGTAATTCTCAAACATCCAAACCTGTAGCAAGGTGGATACTATGAGACTCTCCCACTGGTATCTCACTAACTGAAACAACTCATGGTAGAGATAGGCAAACATGTTGCGACCCCATGAGAAGATAGGATTGTCACCCTCCATCTTATGTACAAGATCAGTGAATGGTGCTAAAAGTATTGTACCCTTTGTGTTGGGTATTACAACTAAAGAGAGTATACACAATATCACTTTCTATACAAAAGATGTCGGGTCTGCTAGTATGGCTGATAGACTGATCTAATCTGAATGGGTCCTCATATGTGGTAATCATCCTAAACAATACTACCCATTTGAAGGACTTTAGTAGGACCCGCTGCACTCTCGGTGTGACAAACTTTCCTCACACTGGAATTCATAGGATCCCATGCACATCCTCCAGTGCGATTCTAATCTCTCAAGAGGGAAGATGAAAGGAACAAGTATAATGGTCAATATCATGGATCAATGGAACCTCATCTGTGTTAGGAATGCTACTCAGTACAGTCCCACATCTCTCAATATTTGTATCTCATCATGTTGTAGCTCAAATAAGTTCTCTCTGACACTCAGTAATAGCCCTCCAAAGGGGTGCTCTCAGAGATAGACAAGATCCTGTCAACACAAAAAGCATCATATCAATACTCTATCATCATGAAACTATAATACTCACTTGACTAGGTCAAGGTTGACCTTTTTGGGTCAAGGTTGATCTTTTTAGGTCAAGGTTGACCTTTTTGGGCTAGGATCGACCTTATCCCTAGAAAGAGTGAGATCTTCCCAGTTATGGTCGACCTTAAAGGGTCAAGGTTGACATAACTGGGTCAAGGTCAACCTTTTTGGGTCAAGGTTGACCTTACCTATGAAAACATTAATTTTAAAACCACAAATAACAAAACAATGAACTTACCTCAACAAGTGGTTGTCCGCTGGCTAGGCACTCAATCAGGATCTCCATGCGGCTCGCTCAAATTTATTCTCTTTTCAAAATTATTCTTCTTTTCCTAAACTCTACAATTGGTAAGAATGAGAAGGTAAGTTTTTATTTCTCTTATTTATAGCTAAAAATGAAGGTTTTATTAGGGTTTTTTTAAATTTACTTAGGTTAAATTTGAATTTTCCTTCATATGCATTTAGATATACATTCACTCTTTTTATCATAACTTGAGTTTGCTAGCTCTATTTTTAGTGCTGTCAGTGGCATTGGAATAATGATTTAGATACCTAACTCCTTGAATCAGTTTAGGAATGTTAGGAAACCTTCTAATTTATTTAGGAAAGTAGTTTTCAATAAAATACATATCTAGTGTATAGGTTTAACCTTATCACCCTGTTTCACCTTTTAGAATTAGTAAGCCGAAATAGGGGGCATAAGGGGCTCTATGCATATCTAAAATTAATCCTAGTAAGTCTTAGGTGCTCTATGTATTTTCATTAACCTTGTGTTTTGCGGGTTGTGGGTACTAATAGTTTCTTGTAGGATCTGTACATTCATGACTTGGCTATATACTTTTAATTTTAATGATGTTTTCTTACTTTAGCTCGCATATTCATGTAGTGTCATATCTAAGATAAAGTGGGGGTAAATGTATCATCTTAAAATGGAATAAATTCCACTTTGGTAGGTTTAGCACCCTCATTTAGTACACTTGCATATTAGATTTTAATTTAGGATGCATCTGCACTTGATTCTTCATTTCTAGGTGAAATTAGTGTTAGGATCTTGTGAATCTTCCTTAATTTCCCTCTTTGTGGCTTTATTTTTAGGTAAAAACTATGTACTAGATCACCTAATCTTCATCATACCTCTTATATGGCATCTTTTCCTCTCCCTAGCACTTTGGTGTGTTTTCTCACCTTCCTAGGTCCCCGGATGACCTGGGAATCTTGTAGATTTCTTAAGATGACATGGCTGAAACCTCAGGTCAGGGTTGAGGTTGATACTGATCTAGGTCAGAATATAGGCTGAACTTGACCTATGTCAAGGTCAAGGTCAACCTTGACATAGGTCAAGGTTGAGAATTATTTTTACCTATGTCGAGTGTTGGTCCCCGCTTTTAGATGTGGAACATATCGAGGCCCTAAACTTAAAAATAGGTCCCCGAGTCTGGGTGCGGAAGTGTTTTCTCTATTTGAATTAATACATCCCCTCCTTGGTTGGTGATTTTAATTGGACTATAATTCATGGTGAAATTTGAATTTGGGTCCCTTTCATTGCCCTAGGAGGTCTATCTTGAAATCTTTATATAAGAACTCTCTTTTGCCTTCATTTGGACATGACAAAATTACGATTATGACACAATGATGATGAAATAATGAAAGAGGATGATATAAAAGGATAAGATATGATGACACATTAATACATACAAGCATTTTTTTGACAAGCTATTGTGGGTTTTCATTGGAGCAAGAAATAGTTCTTCCTTCCTTCTTCTTGCATCTACCATTTTCAACATACAAGCATTCAAAAGATACTATACTGGGGTAGAAACTATGGATTGTGAGTTTGGTAGGAATACTTGAGCATTGGGGGCTTGGTATGCTTTCTTTATCATATTCAAATCTATGTATTGCTCTCTCATTTTCAATTCATGATAGGGTTTCAATCTAGAGGATTAGATCTTGGCATTATAGATTCAAAGATCTTTCTAAGAGCAACACACACATACATTCTATTACATTCAACTATTCATGGAGGTGGAAACCACCAAAATAGGGGTTTGACTAAGGCAGAACCCTATATTGCTAGCCCAAAAACCCTTTTTTTAGATATCTACAGTCACTATTTCGAGAGTTGTAGATCAAAATTGACATTCTATTCTGGGTTAGAATCAGACTTTCTGGGTTAGAATCAGACATTTTGGGTCAGATGTGACATTGATTTCTGGGTCTGAATTGACATTCTATTCTAGGTCAAAATCAGAGATTCTGGGTCAAAATCAGAAATTTTGGATCAAAGGTGACATTCATTTTTGGGTCAAAATTTGAAGTGAGTCAGATCGGAAAAGATTTCTGGGTTTTCTTCATCTCTGCGTTTCTGTTCCAAATCTGGTTACAGATTTTCTAGAAACACGACACATGCATCAAAAAAGGGGTACTTCTAGATCTTCTATAATGTGAGGTATGTATTTTACTCCATTATTCTTTGCAAACATTTCCATCTTTATATTCCTTATCATTACAATTAAATGTAAATGGTTGAATATGGCAGAGGGTCTCTTTTATATGCAAATCCCCATTGTTAAAGACCCTATTTAAAAGAACATCCAATTTTACCCTTTAGAGGATGTAGTAGATATTTTAACAAAGGCATGGGGGAAGTTGAAATTCATCTTCTTCAAAGAGAAGTTGGGTGTCATGTAGAACAACTTCCTCTCTAAGAAGGAATGTTAGTTCATTAGCTCAAAATTTGTTTCAAAATATGTATTAACAAGTAAATAGTTGTTCTTCGGTTAGAGTAAAAATAATATTTTTTAATTAATTGATATTTTTTAGAGACACCTATAAAACTAATCATTCAAGTATGTTATGGTGATATTAATCTCAGCCGTTGATTGAGAATAAATCTCAGGCCGTTGGTTTCTAACGAGAGTAGTATTAAAGGAGGCCAGCAAAATTTGGAGAACATAAGTTTGAAGAGCATTTGTAGCATTATAAAATAGTCTTGCAGTGTTAGCAAGGGTGTAGTGATCGTGTTGGGGTAGAAGTTGTGGGATCTTGGCAGGCAAAATTGAGGGATTGTTAGAGCTCTTCCAGTAAGATGCAAGAATTTTTATGTATCTCTTAATTTCCCTAAGTTTAATATAAGTTCCTCATCTACAATATTATTTTTCCCTTTGGGGTTTTTTGATTGACAATTTATCCAAAAATATCGTATTCATTGTGTTGCATTTTTTTTTTTGTGTTTTTATTTGTGAAGTTGCAGTTGTATTATTTTTCAATATTAGCTATGAAATTATTTTTGATAGTTAAATAATGTGTACAAGATAGGAGATTAATAATTAGTATCTGCAATAGAATTTTCACACTTTTTCCTATTTTGACTATCTCTCCATCAAATAGCTCACAAAAATGGGTCTACTTTTGATTTCTCTACAAAAAATTGCTTTTCTTCTCTGTTGTTTTTTTGGGTTAGTCTCACTTTTTGCATGACAATGAAAGAAAAGTGTGAAAAATGCACCCTCTATATTTCTCAATTCCAATCCTATGCCAACAAAGTCTTCCTTCTCTTTTTTATAAATATAATTCACAAGATCGAAGGGTATGGTAAAAGGAAAGATGACCTGAAAAGCATTCACTACTTGTCAATCGCAACACAAAAAATTATTAAAATGAATTTTTGTTGGCTCCTTATTTTCCTTCAGACAATCTGTGTAGGTATTTGATTGTGCAGAAAGTGTATGGGCTAAACAATATTGTCATAACATTCAAAGTAATATAACCCTACCCAATTTCTATATTTTTATTCCTATATTTTTAATTCTTTGCATTTGAATTCTTTTGTAATCATGTTTTCTATTTATAATAATTCAAAGAGTAAATACATTGGAATACCAAACTCCCAACAAGGTGAATCAGATTTGCACAATCAAGAGAGAGAGAAGGTGCAAATGTGTGATCCACACTAAATTTTGGGGGTGATTTTTTGGTGAATTCATTTTCTGATGATCTAAACAATGATATTTAAAAATGATAAATTACTAAGAAAAAGGGAGAATTAATTCACCTTAAAATGAGAAGGAGAAGGTTGAAATTTCAGATTTAGAATTGACTATCATTGTGTTGTCAGAAACATAAACTATTTAGGATTTGGATCTCTGAGACCTGCAACTTCCATTTATGAAAAATGTATATTCTAACCTGACAACGCCAACTTAAGTCAGCCTTGTCCAAGAAATTTAACCTTGTTTTAGAGGCACAAAATTTGGTGGAATCTGTATCAGACCTGCAATTGGTTCTGTAACTCTAAAAATATGGATCTGAAACTCCATCACCTATTCCTGCACACAAAAAATGAGAAATTATTCTGGGGAGGGAGTTGATTGGTAAATCCCCTTTGTATTAATTAATGTTAAAAAAAAAGATGTAATTGAAAGAATCCTGACATGAAGTAGAGATTAGATCTAAATAATATAATATATCATACCATGTAGATGCAATTATCTCTTAATATATGATATGGAATGTTAATGCAATAGCTTTTACTCAACATAAAAATAAGAAGGAAATCATGTAAGATAAAACATCATGTAGTAGATGTTGTAATTCTCCATAATGTTGGATTGAAGAACAAGAAGATGAAAGACCTTATGTATAAATGTATATCCCCTTCCTTGATGTCAAACTCCTTTTCTTGGCCTCCAATGGTGATAAAAGTAAGATCTACAGAAGAATTTTTTTTTAATTCTTTATGATGATTTCTATTAATGGTTGTTTTATTGCACTAGATTCTCTTGAATGCATAAAAATTTCATTAATAAATGCTTGCGTGTATGACATGATGTGAATATGAGGGGAAGTAGTCTCCTTATATACACATTTTATGGCTCAAATTTTGCAAGGTTGACCATGATTAAGAACCTAGGAGAAATAACCCCGCATAGGGACCATAGCCCACTAAATGGAAATGCCTAAGGACAAGTCTAACCTAAGTCAACCTAGCTCAATTCGACCTTGTCTAGAAAATCATTGTTAATGTTAACCTGAGACCTAGGGTTTTGTGCTAAAATAGCGGCCTCAAATCCTTAGTTTGTTGAAAAATGAGGGTAACTTCTAAGATTTAAAATGCATGTAAAATGACCTAGGAGGAAAATGAATTATGAATTGAGGGGAAATTAGAAAATATGCATACAAATTGGTGCCAAATTCAAGTTTTAAGGAGGACCTATATCTAATTTAATTATTCATTTATGTGTAGTATTGCTAGAAATGAGTTGAGTAACTGAGAGGGGAGGGGTGAATCAGTTACCACAAAAACAAATCCAAGTCCCTTATATGTCTTAAAAAAAATTATCCATGTTTCTCGGTTAACACAGATATTATACTGTAACCCAATTAATTGAAAACCTTAAGATATTAACTATGATTATACTTTTGTAATTAATTGCAGAAACATAAACCATAAAGAAAATAACATGCACATAGGTAACACCAAGTTTAATGTGGAAACCCAATATGGGAAAAACCCCCAATTGCAACTAGTCACTATTTTTCACTCTTCTGAAGTGAGCCATGTTAGGAACCAACCCTGTTAAAGGTTACAATAACATACTATTAGGTGTGACCCTCTTATAGGATTTAATCATCCTATAAGGAGTGGCCTTCTTAGAGGTCTTCAAACACTTCAATGTAGAAATGTCACCTTGTGAGAGGATTTACAAAAAGAGTGTTAAGTCTACTCTGTTAAGAGATTTTAATCACTGCTACAATTTTTAGAGAGTAACAATGGATTGACCTAATTTGAGAAGAAAATGTCTTTGCTAATTTAGATCTCTATTCTAAATTTAATTTCTTGATCCTCACTAATTGGATATTTGTTGCAACTTTGTGTGTTCTGTCCTCAATCAGAATCCCATCTGATTTTTCCTCCACACTTCATGTCATAAAAACATATCTTGCTTTCTTCCTTAGACCTTATTCAATCCAAACTTGACCTTACATATATGATAAGCCTTCTCAAGTCGGCCTTAATAACCCTCCAAATAATCAATAAAACTTATCTTTTTTGGCTTCATATAAACAATTAACCATTAAATATAAATTGTTGTTAGTCGACTGTCACTAAAAACATAACTCGGTTAATACTGAAATCCTTCAATGCCCAACTAAAACTGTAATGCCCAAGTGAACTCAGTTAGAACTAAAAATCAATTCGGTCTTCTTCAATGCATGAGAATGCTTGGCATGAACTGACTATGCTTGGATATGATTAGACGTGTGTGTAAAAATCACTACATTTGTGTAAACATCAATGACAATAAACAATTGAATAATTGTCATCAACAATCTCCTTCTTTGGCATTGATGGCAACACAACATGTCATAATACATAGAATCATAGAGAAATAGACATAAGAATCAATTTTTATTAATTTCCTTAGCTTCAATCTGATTCTCATCCAAAAAATCCCTCTATCTTCAAAATTACTGAAATACAGATTTCTCCGTCTTACATTAATCTCTATTTCTAATAAAGTTTCTCCCTCTGTCATCAATCTCTCCTTCAATAATCTTTATGACATCAGTAATCTCTCCCTCTTTGACAACCAATGCCAAAGACACCATCCAATATACATCCGATGAATTTATAATGTACCTATTTGTACTAATTCATTTGCAATAAGCTTTGAATATCTGCATCAACAAATTAAGTCTGTTATGTAGCTCGGTTGATGCATCACTAATATGTCCCTTAGTGAGCCTTATTTAGGGTAATTACTCCTAGCTTTCCTCTAAGATACAAGAATGCATCCTTAGGTAATGGTTTAGTGAATATGTCTGCAATTTGTTCTTTAGTATTCACATATTCCAATATTACTTGCTTGTCCCAAACCAATTCTCTCAAGAAATGATAATTTATTGCAATATTTTTAGTCTTATTATGAATCATAGGGTTCTTGGAAATGTTAATAGCACTGGTGTTGTCACAATAGATAATAACTAGTTCTTTGATTTCTTCCTTCATACATGACAGCATATGTTTCAACCATATGATATTTGAATAATTTACTGCTGCAACAACATACTCTACCTCCGTTTCTCGTTAGTCCATGAGACTAATCTCTTTCTAAGAAATAATTCTCCACCACTTGTGCTCTTTCTATCATCAACACTTCCTGCCCAATCAACATCAGTAAAAGTATTCAAATCAATTTTTCCTCCTTTCTTATACCATAATCCATAATCTTCAGTACACTTAAGATATCTCAGAATCCTTTTGATAGCGATTATCTGATTCACTCTAGGATTAGCTAAAAAACTTGCAACAATATTGAATTCTAATGCAATATAAGGTCTAGTGTGAAAAACATATTTAATTTTACCAATAAGGGATCTGTAGGTAGTCTGATTTACCTGCTTTGAATTATCATCCTTAGACAACTTATGTCCAATAGGCATAGGTATTCCAACTGGTCTAGAATTTTCCATCCCAAATTTATTTAGTATCTATTTGATGTATTTAGACTGGGTAATATAGATACCATCCTTCATCTGATAAACTTGTAAACCAAAAAATAATTTGATTTCACCAAACATAGACATCTCAAATTCCTTACTCAGCTTTGGAAAATGCTTTGCATAAATCATCATAAACCAATAAACTATATATCATCAACAAATATTTCTACTAATAGTATCTTGTTCTGAGGTCCTTCTTTGATGTACAAGCTACTATTATCATTAGTTCTCTGAAATCCAATACTTACCAAGTAACCATGCAATATTTCAGACCAGGCTCTAGGATCTTGCTTCAATCCATATAATTGTTTGTACAGTTTACAAACCATATTCCTTTTGTTAGGACCTAAAAAGCCTTTAGGTTGCTCAATATAGACTTCCTCTTCAAGAATGTAGATTTTACATCCATTTGATATACCTTGAATCCTTTATGTGTAGCATATTCCAGAAGAGTTCTAACTCCTTCCAGTCTTGCAATAGGAGAAATTTTTTCTCCATAATCAATACGGGTATAAAATACTTTACATACTAGTCTTGCTTTGTTTCTCGAAACCTCTCCTTTTTCATTCATATTGTTTTTGAAAACCTACTTAGTACCAATGAAATTATTATCTTTTGGTCTAGGTAGAAGAGTCCATGTTTTGTTCTTTTCTATCTTCTCAATCTCTTCATTCATTGCTTCGATCAAACTTTCATCATTCAATGTATCTTTAATAGTTCTAGGTTCAATTTCACTAAGAAAACATGTACCTTTGATTTTGTTCCTTGTCATTATACCTTTTGTCTGATCTCCAATTATTTTCTCAAGTGCATGATGCCTTCTGACATACTTTGCAAGTATAAGTTCCTTCCTCTTTGACTCTGGGCTTGATCCACTAGGTTCACCATGCTCAAATATATTTTTTTCTCTTCTATCTAATACTTGAGTTCCCCTATCTAAAACTCAGGCACCTCTATCTAAGAATCAGGTGCCTCTATTTATGACTTGGTTCCCTCTGTTCGTGACTTAGAATCTTTAGTTTGAGACTCAGTTTCTTCAATTAGAAGTGCAAGTTGCACATGTTGCAACAATATCTGTGCTGATGAATTCAGTAGTTGGCATGGTTTTTGTCCAATCACCATTTCCTGTGTCTTGGGTATAGTATCAGGTTCATAATATAAAAAAATTATATATTCCTCAGGCTCTTTACTGCTCCATTCTTCATTTCTCTCTGCAAACTCATCAATCTTTACATGCACACTTTCTATGAATTTGTGAGTAGTAAGATTCAAACATTGGTATGCTTTGTTTTTGCAGGAGTAGCCTAGGAATATATCTTCATCACCTTTTACATCATATTTTCCATTTCTTTCTTCCTTCAAGATGTAACATTTACTTTTGAATACCTTTAAATAATGAACATTAAGTTTATAGCCATACCATAATTCAAAAGGTGTTTTCTCAATACCTTTCTTTAGTTGAACTCAGTTCAAGGTGTGAATTACAGTGGAGATGGCTTCCTTCCAGTATTTGGTAGCAACATTCTTTTCAATCATCAAGGTTCTTGCACAATTCATAATGGATATGTTCCTTCCTTCTACTATACCAACCTACTGTGGTGTACCTGGAGCAAATAATTGTCTCTAAATTCCTCTTTCATTGCAGAATTCATTGAGCTCATTAGAAATGAATTCTCCTCCTCTATCAGATCTTAGGCATTTGAGTTTCTTTCCTATTTCTTTTTCAACTCTGGAAAGGTACCATTTCAATTTATTAAAAGCTTCTCATTTTTCTTAGAGAAACATAACAACCATCATTTTGGAATTCTCATAAAAAAATAGACAGAAATAATTCTTACCTATGTAAATTTTTGTTCCAATTGGTCCACACAAATCAATATGTACTAATTCCAAGACTTCTTTTGTATTGTAATTCTTTCTCTTGAAATTTGTTTTTCCCCTCTTCCCAATTTGACATTTTTTCCATATTGCTGATTCAAGTTTCTTCAAAATAGGAATACCTCTTAATCTTTTGTTCTTTCTTATGTTGACCAAGTTTACATGTTATCAAAGTTTACATGACATAACCTTTTATGCCATAAATAGATTTCTTCTACATGTGCAATAAAACATGAAATTTCATTGAGATCAAGATAAAGTAGATTACCTTTTGTTTGTCTGCCAGTTCCAACTGGATTTCCCTTACCATCTAGGAGCTCAACATTACCATTCATGAATTCTACCTTGAAACCAATGTTACTCAGTTTTGCCACACTTAGTAGATTATGCCTTAGTCCTTCAACCCAATAATCATTATCACATTTGATTCCTTCAGTTAGAGAAATACAAGCTTTTACTTTCATATAGCAGGGTTCATCATTCCCAAAACTAACACTCCCACCATCATAGTGCTCAAGATGTTCAATTTTATTTTTATTACTAGTCATGTGGTGAGAACAACCACTATCAATTATCCAAGTTTCATTCTTGCTAATTGAGAGTATAGTGCATTCTTTTCATTATCTTCCTTATCTGACTCATCCTTAATAGGAATGTAAACCATTTCATCTTCATCTTCATCACTATCAGAATCTGTAGAAATAAAACAAGATTTCTTACCTTTTTCCTTGTAGCTTTTGAACTCTTTCTCACCTTTGTACTTGTTGAAATTTCTCTCACCATTGTCTTCCTTGTTTGGACACTTAGCAGCAATGTGACCAACCTCATCACATGAAAAGCAAATCAATGGTATTTTTCATTTGTATTGTCCTTTTCCTTTTGCATCTCTCCTTGCAAGTAATGCTTTAATGATTTCTAGATCTTCATCATCAGATTCATCATCACTGTCTCTATCAATTTTTTTCCTTTCATCTTTCCAAGGTTCAATTTAGCTTTGAATGGAGAATCAAGATTACTAGGATTAGGAGAATAGTTTTCAAAGTTATCTAACTCAAAAGTTGTAAGTATTCCAACCAATCCATCTAGAGTTACATAATTACTACATTTCATCTGTTGAATAGCTGAAAATCTGATTGCAAAGATAGGAAGTAAAGCTCTCAATACCTTGGTGACCACTATTTTGTCTTCAATTGTTCCATCGAAAGCTCTGATTACACTGACAATTTTCTTGATTATTTCACTGTACTTTGTAATTCCTTCTCCTTCTTTCATTTTCATCAGATCAAAATAACCTCTGATAATTTATGCTTTGGCTCTCTTTACATTGGCATCACCTCCATGTATATCATGTAGTTTCTTCCATACATCATCGCTAGTAGGGCAGTCCTTGACTTCATCAAATTTAGAATAGCTGAGTGAAGAAGCAATATCAATAATCATTATTCTATGATGCTTCATGTCCACCATTTTTTCCATAGACATAGGTCTCAGTGGTTTTATATACTTGTGATCTAGGAATTGCAAACCAATGTCTCCAATAGTAGATAGGTGTAGCCTCATCAAATCTTATCATGCAGTGAAGTTTTCCTTGTTGAGATTAGAGATATCCCTTCTTTAAGACATCTCTGATCTTTAGCTTAGGCCTTTAAACCTTCCCTGTAAGCACTTGGTGCTCTGATAGAAATTGGTGGAAATGAGTTGAGTAACTAAGAGGGAAGGGGTGAATCAGTTACCAAAAAACAAATCCAAGTCCCTTAGATCTCTTAAACAAATTTATCATTGTTGCTCGGTTAACATAGATATTCTATTGTCACTTGGTTAACATAGAAAATCTTAAGATATTAATTGTTATTATCCTTTAGTAATTAACTGGAGAAACATAAACCATAAAGAAAATAACATGTACACACAAAACACCAATATTCAATGTGGAAACCCAACATGGGAAAAGCCACCAATTGCAACTAGTCATTGTTTTTTCACTCTTCAGAAGTGTGCCCTATTAGGAGCCAACCTTTTTAAAGGTTACGATAACACACTATTAGGTGTGACCCTATTAGAGGATTTAATCACCCTGTAAGAAGTGGGCTTTCTAGAGATCTTCAAACACTTCAATTTAGAAATGTCACCTTGTGAGAGGATTTACAAAAATACTGTTAAGTCTACTTTGTTAAGATATTTTGATCACCGGTACAATTGTGAGATAGTAAAAATGGATTGACCTTTTTTGAGAAGCAACAATCTTTGCTGATTCAGATATCTGGTCTGGATTTAATTAATTTATCCTCATTGATTAGATATTCTGTTGCAGCTCTTTGTGTTCTTTCCTCAATCAGAATCCCATCTGATTTCACCTACAAACTTCATTTCATAAACACATATCTCACTTTCTTCCTTACACCTTATTCAATCCAAACTTGACCTTATATATATGATAAACCTTGTCAAGTCAGCCTTAATAACCTTCCAAATAATCAATAAAACTTAATTTTTTCAGCTTCATATAACTAATTAACCATAAAATATAAAGCATTGTTAGTCGACTGTCACTAAAAGTATAAATTGGTTAATAGTGAAATCCTTCAATACCCGACCAAAATTGTAATGCCCGAGTGAACTCGGTTAGAAATGAAAATCACTTTGGTCTTCTTCAATGACTGAGGGTTCTTGGCATGAACTAACTATTCTCGGATAGGATTAGACATTTGTGTAAACATTAATACATTTGTGTAAACATCAATGACATTGCACAATTGAATAATTGTCATCAACACAAGGATCACACTAAAGTGGAGTAGAAATGGTCACAAAATGAGCACAAATCAAGCACTTACTATTTAGGATGGTATAAAAAGGTTGATGGAGGAAGTGAGAAAGACACAAGAGTATAGAAGGTTGTATAATGATAGTTAGAGTGTGATTCATCTTGTAAAGAAGTCAACTGGTCACTCTAATAAAAAACACATCTAGCTTCGGTATCATTTTATATGTTGAGTTTTAGAGAATGAACAATGAATACTAGAGAAGATACATACTAGTGATAATCCTAAAGATATGTTGACCAAGGTAGTACCATGAGGGAAACTAACTTCTTTCTTAATTTATATTGGCCTTCAAGTTTTATCATAGTGAAAATGAGAAATATTCAAGTCTAGGAGTGTCAATCTAGTCGGAGCTTAAGGGGTAAATGTGTTGCTACAAGATTAGTATCCAAGTGGGAGATCATTTAGTGTGGATCCAGATCAATCCCTAAGTGGGAGATTGTTAGTTTGTGGTGACTAATTAGGCACTTGTACAATACACTCTTTTATAATTCATGGGGTTTAGGTTATTTTTTCAAGCATTTCCTTTGGTTAACTCGTCAAGCATTTTTGCTAGGTTAAGTTGTCAAGTATTTTAGCATTAACTTGTTAACTGACATCGGTAAACTACCTAAAGTGTCTATAAATAAGTGGTAGTGCAATGTGAATAGTATCAAAGTGTAAATTTCTCTTTGTTGGAAGATGAAATAAGCAAAAGAGTGTTTCTCTAGTGGATGCCTCTCATATTGAGTGACCCATGTTAAACTTTTGTGTTATTCTTTTCTCATCTTTTATGACTCATCATATCTATCTGAACCTTAACATTGAGCACCAAGATGTTATTTTTGATGACTCATCTTATTCTTAGTTTATTGGCTCAAGATTCGATGCTTGAAATATCCCTCTTCATTGATTTTTGTTTGTTCCCCTTAGGAACTAGGACTTTTATATGTTGACAAAGTTTATGATTTTTAGATAACCTATAATAACTAGGATCATATCATTTGTTGGCTTCTAACTTCCAACTACACATTTCTAAGAAGAAAATCAATGGCTTGGAAGCCTTTGTTGACCTAGATGCTAGGGTGGGTGATTGGTTAGTAGATGTACAAAATTAGATGGTTTGGGAAGCAATCAATGACCTAGTAGAGAGATTTAATAGATGTGATAATCAAGATGCTAAGGCTAACGCTCTAAGTTCTCATGTGGTCATTAAAGATGAAAGAAAGGAAATGATTTTGGCAAGATTTTTTTAATCTAAGATAACTAAGAAGAGTTGAGAATAAATTTAGATTAGTTGGATACTATGTGTGTCAAATTACACCTTCATAAAATTAATATTAAGAACAACAATTCTATGGAAAGATAATATAAATTAATCTAAGAATTGAAGCTAAAAATCTATATCATCTCATGGTTCTCTATTTAGGCTTTGTTAAGAGAGCTCTCTAGCTTAATCTCTCTCAAGGACAATCCTAGAACAAGAAATGAATGATAAACAAATGCTCAAGTCTATCTTAGAATACTTAAAATGCTCAAAATGCTCCAAGATATGTGAGAAAACAAAAAATGCTCCTAAACATGATATACTAAATTTTATGCAAATGCTAAAATACTCTCAAAAGCTCTCAAATTCTCTCCATATGCCTATAGTAAGGATTCTTTTTCTTTTAAAATTCTTGGATCCCAAGCACAAAGGAAATGACTTGTATTTATAGCATTTTCCCAAGGGTAGGGGGTAAAGTGAGTTGATCATGATCAAAGTTTGGTTAACTCAAAAGCTTTGAGGTGTTCTCAAATGGAGGGAAAATTGGTTAGTTGTCTCAAAGATATTAGGAATTAAATAACTCAATCATTTAATTAATTTAGCCATGGATGGGTGATTGGGTTGGATTTGATCTTTTTGATTTGAACTATACAATTGAAAAATCAATTGCATAATTTGATTAATCCCTTTAGGCTTGAATTTAATTATTTGATTTCATGATTATTTGATCTTTTAATTTGTTTTTATTTTTTGTTGATTTGATTTGATCCATTTTAATGCATTAAGATGAGATTTTAAGGCATTTGGCTGAGATTTATAGTTTGAAATGCTTGAGATATACCTTGTCAATTTTAGGTGTCTACAAATGTCCCTCTTTGAATTGAAGTGTGAAGTGCATTGATTCAAAGAAATCTTGATTTTCCTGAGCATTGATTCGATGCTGATGAGTTGATCAACTGATATGAAAACCTGATATGAAAACTATGATATAAAACCCTGATATGATATCTCTAATATGAAACTCTGGTATGAAACCCTGATATGAAACCTTTGATATGAAACTCTGATATGAAACCTTGATATGAAATACTTATATAATGCTCTGATGTGAAATCCTGATATGATGCTGTAATAAAGTTTGAAATTTTAATGCCACAAATTTGATATAAGGTATGTTGCAGGATCCCAGTTAGATGATATGATGATGCCCCCTCAGAAATGAAATCATATTGATCATAGGTAAAAGTTTTTGATGAACAATTCTAATAGAAGAGATCCAAGATGATTGCATTTATGATAATAATGATGTGTGAAAGATGTCGAACAAATGCCCCTGTGTGCAGAATATTCAAATTAGGTTTGACTAGGTCAAAAATCTCATAAAATAGGTTAAAATAGCTTAAATAGGTTGAAAAACCCAAATTTACTATTCATTTTTACTTTTAACTATTGAGATTTTGCTCTGAGCCTCTGACGATTGACAGTGATGATGGTCCCCATTCGAGAGTACAGGTTTGAGTGAGCGCACAGATATCAAAGAACTCCTGACTACGGGCCTCCGGTGAGTGGTTCAAACTCCCTTAGTGCATTTATTGCTTTGAAATAAAATTTAATACATGTTTTAATTGCTTTCTAGAAAAATTTTAGCAAAATTTCGTATAGGATAGATAAAGTGCCACATAGGGCATAGAGAAGCCACCTTCAAGTGTTAAAGAGCTACGTAGGAGCTAGGTAAAAATTGTCACCCAAATAGTAATGAGCCGCCTAAAAAATCCTAGTTTTTAAAGGCCGCGTATGAGTTGTGAAAAGCCGCATAGGTGTGTAAAAGACCGCCTGATTAGTGAAGCATTGCCTCCGATTAGTAAAGAGTCACTTTTAAAGATTTAAAATTCACAGGGCTTAAAAATCCACGTACACTAGGTTAAGTGCCACCTACCATAAAATTGGAATTTTTATAAAGGAAAAAGATGAACTCAGTGCGATTGATCGTCTAGATGACCCGATTAGATTCCAAGCTAAAAAAATGTTTGTCTAGAATGTCATGTAGTGTTTAGGATATTAGAAAATTCATAATGATGAATGTTTGCTAGGTTAATCAGATATTATTAAAAATGATTACGAATTTTCCTTGTGTCTCACGATATAGAGGTTAGGAGAAATAAGTTGATATGCTCAAGTTAGAGCAAAGATAGATTTAATGTTTTTGATTGACGTAGAATGGTTCACCAAGAGAAAAACTAAAATGATTCACTTTGTTTCAAAATGTAGGAACATTACCGCATGTTGCGGGTATGGGGTGTAGCATTGTGGATTTTTGATTTAGTAGATGAGCTTACGCCTCCTGAGCAGCATACTATTGAGACCTGTGGACTCAGTTTCCTGTTAGATCTCTCTCAGTTTCAGTTGAACTGAAGTTTGTTGATAGATAGGCAGAGCGATGACACTCTGGCCATAATACATTTCATTTACCTCTTGGTGAGATGACTATTACACAAGAGGATGTGTATAGATTATTGAGGATCCCAACTCATGGAGAGCGGGTGTATTATGATTTAGTGTATGATAGTAGTGTATGAAGATGGGTGTTTGGAGATAAAACCATTGATGATGATTGCATTACTTGGCCATAGTTTGCCTCATTTCCCACTTTACCAGCGTTATTAGGAGCTGTGTTTGGGGGATTACTTTTTCCAGATAGGAGAGGTCGTGGTTTCTGTAAGAAGAATGAAAAGAATGAAAAATTAAACAAGTATTAATCCAAGAAAATGAAATTTTAGAAGATTTACCATAAACCAAAGGAGAGAAAGATTTCAAGATCAACCACAAAGTACATGAGAAACTTCAAGAATCCAACAATGAGCCAAGATATTTTGGTAAGGGGAAAAGCAAAGAAAAACCCC
>MU223557.1:485491-510097 GCA_018584345.1 Thuja plicata | reverse complement strand
CACACACACACACACACACACACACACACACACACACACACACACACACACACACACACACATATATATATATATATATATATATATATATATGCATATCTATATATACATATCTATATATACATATATACATGTATATATACACACACATGTGTGTGTATATATACACATGTGTATAGACATGTGTGTATATATGCACACACATATGTGTATATATACACACATATATGTGTACATGTGTATATGTGTGTTACCCTTGATTTTTGCTTGTTATTCATTACTCACTTCTCTCAAAAAACCCCTTTAAATCTTTTTTGATATTCACTTGGGTTGTTTCTCATCTTTGCATGTTCTTCCTGTTGGTTGAACTTGAATCTTGAACTTCATTAGTTCAAGGTTCAAGGTTCAATAACACCCCATGGTATGTTTCTCTTTTGTTGTTTTTGAGTACACTAAGCGACATGTTTTGCAAAGGTTGTTTGTCCATTGAACTTGAATCTTGAAGTAGTTTAGTTCAAAGTTCACAGTTCAATTGCGCCTTAAAACTTGCTTTATTTCTAAGTGATCCTTTTGTTTCTCTTTCTTGCTGCTCATTTTATGTATTTAAAAAACTTCCAAGGGGTTGTCGCATCTTGTCCCAACTTGAACTTAACTTTTGAACTTGCTTAGTTTAAATTTCATTATTCAATTGATGCTATCAAGCCGAGAGGAGGAAAAGGTGGCGGTGATGTGACAATGATGTGACAAAAATGACAGCTGGTAGAGAATGTGGCACCCACACATGGTGCAAGTAAAATCACTATTAGAAGTGACGCTTAATTGTAATTTCTCTCCTACGGAAGTACATTAATTAATATGGTCATAAACTAAACCTCTTGTCGTCAGATTGCAAATGTCCCACGATCTTGTGAAGAGTTAATAAATAGAGGAGTGGAATTCTTTTTTTGTTCTATCACAATAAAAAATCTTCTAGTGGAGGTAAAAATATCAGAGTACACGAGGTATAGCTTCTTTCTCATAGCTCATGGAAATTACGTGAACAAGAAGGTTAATTGTCTTTCCTTGGTACTCCCGAATTTTGGGCACACCTTTTCCTTAATTATTTCTCTATCAGAATGTGATGACACATCCATATGTTCAGGGGCATTGGAAGAAATGAGAAATAAAATTAAAAATCCAGTCCCAGGTTCAATGATAGATAAAATAGTTCTTAGTGGGCTCACAGAAGCTACTGCATTTCCCATACCAGATCCATGCCCTAAGCTAGTAGTATAATATTCCAAGTGTTATAATAGGGAAGATAAATCCATCAAGAAAACAATATCAGAGGAAGCTAGGATATTTATTAACACTTATGCTAGTTTATTTATCTAGTTTAGAAGGTTTAATTACATAAGGGTTGGAGGATTTGAAGGTCATACATTCAAGCTCCCAAGATATGCTCTAGATAGCCATCTCATTACTGAAGCAAGCCATCAATTGGCTCATGTGCATAAAGGTGTGAAAGATAGGAAGTGTCAAACAAAGTCCAACTTTCCCATTGAGCTTGGTTTCTACACATGTAAAACATCTTCGGATTCTCTCAACCTCGAATTAGAATTGAACAAGTTAAATTTGAAAACCTTTGAAGCTAGGAAATATTTTGACAGCAGGGGTTATGAAGTCAAACACTTTAAATTGCCTACGGAATTTCAACATCTTCCCCAAATAGAAGACTACTGGGAAAACTACATTGATGACTTTGAAGTAAGAAGAAGGATGTGGTCAAGATTCACTCTTAGCCAAGTTGTTACTCAAAAGATAGACCTTGATATTATAGGGATAGAAGAAGGGGAAGGTGAGGAAATAATTGATGATTAGTTTGAAACAAGAGGTAGGGGATGACCTTTGCTTGAAATATACTGGGGTATTGATGAAAGAGACATCATACACATTAAAACTCTCTGTGTGATCAAAAGAACTGCGAAATGGATTAATGAAAAAAGACCTCATGTGCAAAAGAGGAACAACACACATAAATAAACCCTTTCTAATCTTGTTCAAAATCCTATTCCTCCATCTAATCCTCATGTTTTTATTTTAGGTTCCTCTAAGACTAAAAATAAAAGAACTCATAGGCTCAAGTAAGGAAAACAAAGTGTTTCCTATATTGCCTCATATGTGCGAGTTACGAGAACTAGATCCAAAGAAAGGGACATTGTAGTAGCTAAGGAGAATGAAGTGATCAATTTGGATGAGATAGATAGTCCAATGTCAGAGAAGAATATTCAAAATCCTACATCTGAATAAGTTGAGATGTTAGAAATCATCCAATCTGATACCATGAATTCTACAGTTGTTGCAATGGGTACACATATATAGACACCACCTCCCATGCTCAAATGGTTGGAAACATTGATCAGAAAGAAAGGAAATGTGCTACCTATTACTCTACACATGGAAGATATGGTTAGTAAATGCTTGGGAGAATGGTCAAATCAAAGAGGATTAAAGTTGAGTCTATTATTGACATAGATGAAAAAATAGGGCATTAGGTTGTTGAGCGAGCAGTTCCTAAATATGATAAATATGTCAATGAAGCCACTACTAATTATTTTATGGTCGAGAAGATAGACCTTGGTGTTACAACCAGGGTAGCAGATGCAAAGTACGACAAAAAATCTACCAAGAAAATGCTATACAGGACCTTCAAAGATGAAAAAGATAAGGAGTTGAAGGCTTTGATAAAGAAGTTTGGAGATTTCATACAAGAAATACAGGATCCCAAATCCCTACCACTATCTCAAGCACCTCAATCTTTTGATCCTCATTCTCGTGAAGTCAAAAAGACTCTGGATTATATCTAGAAGAACAAACTCATTGTTGACGTGTTCAGAAAATGGATACAAGGTATAATTCAGCGTCGTGCTGATTATATTGCTCAGCTAATTCAAATGCATGGAACTGTTGTAGCGTCAATCTCAAAAATACTAATAGAATTATTTGAATGGGACAAAGAAAAGAAAAAGTGGTCCAATGTGATAAATCAAATGGCAGAGATTGATAAATATGGGATACTAAACTTCCTTGTTGAAAAACAAGTTCTAGATTTAGATGTAGATGTTCTCTATGTAACCATTAAGAGCATTGAATGGAAAAATTTAGTTATCAAAGCTAGACATGAGGGAGATACCCATTTTCTAAACGTGTTGAAGGAGCTTATAGATATAATGTAGAAACACCTAATGTGTCTTAACATCACTTTGATGAGTGAAGATGGCCAGAACGTTAGAGATGCAGGGGAAATGACTGAGGAGTTTGAAAAAGGATTCTCAGCCACAAAGGACAATAAAGATTTAACCATAGAAGATTTACATAGATG
Organism: Thuja plicata; assembly: GCA_018584345.1. Lineage (NCBI taxonomy): Eukaryota > Viridiplantae > Streptophyta > Pinopsida > Cupressales > Cupressaceae > Thuja > Thuja plicata. Next base: position 506,736 of record MU223557.1, on the reverse strand, counting down.
GAAAACATTAAAGCTATGTTGGTGGTTTGTGTTGATCACTTGGAATCACATAAATAGAAAATTATATAGGTGTGCAAAGTAAAGAAGGTACTAAAATATAGGATCATCCACATCACCCTACCACATTATGCCACTATTCACAACATTTCCAATGTGCACAAAGAGTGGAGGAATGCCCGGGCCACCAAAGCTGATAAGGACCAATATATGGGCTCCATCTCATCTTCCACTCTGCTATCATGTTCCATCGATCTTGGAGTATTTTTAGAATATTATGCTCATTCTCTTTTTTAGTAGTTCTTTTCAGTTTTAAAAATAATTTTTATCCCGAAGCTCTGGTAGAGTTTTGTGGGCTTTAAGTTGTATTCTTTTAACTGATGGCTATATATAGCTAGGGAAGACTTGGAATTGGCTGATAGTAATTTTAGTAGAATAGATAGAAAGACTTGGTAATTTTTATTTTTAAGAATTTTTTGTGAATTTGACAAGAGATATGCTTTGAAGATCTGTTTTGAAATCAATGAAAGAAAAATTTATGTTTTTATAAATATGTTAGTTTATATTAGTCAATTGATCTTTGTTGGGGTATCTTTAGTTGGTCATAAATATTTCTTGAAGAAAATATTTATTAGCTACAGCTTCTAAATAGTTGCAGTTTCATTTCATTGAATGTGTAGTAAATTGAAGTTTGTGGGCTTCATAGGGTATATATATATTTCTTCACATACAACAATTGAAAGTACATGCATGTGAATCATTGCGAATGCCTTACTTACTTTAAGGTGAAAAGTATATTTTTTCAAATGCAACTTTGCTCTATTAAAATTCATTGAAAATATATCAGGGAACTGTACCGTAATTTAGAGGATCAGTATTGTGTACATCTGATCCAATTGTTAGTAGAAAATCACTATTTCCTTTATGGTCTATACAGTGAGTTAGTTTTATAAAAAAGGCATAATTTCATTTACTAATAGAGTTTTGGTGACTCTACTGGGAGCCTGATACAAAGTAAATGAGTGCTAAATAATTATAATTTAATGAATAACCATGGTTTTGATTACCATCATCTTGCCTAATCAAGTTGAAATACCACCAATTATACAACCTAATTTGAATTTTCAAAACACCCAAAAAGATATTATTTCTTAATTAAATTCTCTAGCTTGGAATTCAAGAAACAACAATCAGCAATATCAACAAGTGCTTATAGTATTAGAAGAAGAGGAAGACATAGGTGAGTGGCTAAGAGGCCTAACAATTTCTCAAGAGGCGGAAATAGTGAATAGAGTGGCCCAAAGACTATAAAATATTTTCATTCTAGATTCCCAACCTTATACTAGGTCCCAAAGGAGGGAAGGCATCTTTGATACTTTATTTTAAGAATTTAAAAGTATCCAAGTTCCTGCAGTATATACTCCTAAGAAGAAGGCCAAGAGTAGACCATCCTCTCCTCCCAAGACATCTCCTAGCATATATTTCTCTCCCCACTCCTGCAAAATTTGACCTTGTCTGGTATCCAAGCCCCATCTCTTGCGACAATTTACCCAGCAGCAATCATGGCACAAGCTTGGGGATTAGCAGTAGGGCCTTTAAATCAGGGTGGAAATAATATTTTTCCTAAAGGAGCTAGAGAAATCCTGCCCAAATTTTATCGAGATGGCATAGTGGCAGCCGAGGATCACCTCAATGCATTCAATACAGCCTGTGGAATTTTAGTTGTCCAGCATGAAGATGTGGCTGTTAGACTTTTTGTGCAAACCCTCTTTGAGTCAGCTATTGATTGGTTCTATCTCTATCCTAATGGTCATATCATTAATTGCAATAGCATGAAGAGTGCCTTTGAGGTACATTTTAAAAGTGTTTCAGATGAACATTCTCTACTGGCACAACTTATACAGTTAAAAAAAGAGATTTATGAGCTGATGAGGGAGTTTATAGCCAAATTTAATAAAATCATTTATAAAATCCCTCAAGCTAAAAGACGTACCCCTAAAAACCAAAAGGAATTATTTAAGAATACCATGCCACATGATATTGGTTTCCACTTGAGGAGGGAAAGAGTGGCTAATTTTCAGGCCGCCCATGATATGTCTGTTGAACTTGAAGCTGACTTATTAACAATAAGGAAATGTAGAAAGGATGTTCAGATACCTAATGCACAAAATGACCCATCCTCTGATCCTCTATTACAAATAATTGTGAATGATGTGATTTAAATTAAAAGGTAGTTACCTAAGGGAAATTCTAATGCTCCTCCCCCTATAGAGACATTCCTAGATGAATGATTAATCAAGCTTATCCTAGACACAGGAACCTTGGTTACCCCCACTCTAAAAAAAATTGCTAGAAGATCCTCCTAGAAGACCTAACAGGTGTACTTTTCACCTCACTTATGATCACGATGGTACCACTTGTCCTGAGATGATTCAGTCCATGTAGATGCATGTTAAAAAAGAAATGACTGAAGAACCAAATGATGAGGTAGAAAGTCCTCAGTTACCTAGCATCTTTGAAAACTATTATATGGAATATGACTCTGACGTTGAACAAGGAGGTAATATTATGGTAATTCTCGAGGACCCCACATGTATAGTATTAACTAGAGGTCATCAAAATTATTAAACAAATGACTCACATTCGACCTCCCAATGTTGGGACAAAGGTAAGGACCTTTCCTCTAAGACTCAATTTTTTGATAATAAAAACTCTATAGAAGATGAATTTCCAAAGATGTTTGACTCTAATTCCTCCTTTGATATCATTGATTTTTGTAAAAATTTAAAAATTCAAGTATCCCCTATAGAATACCTTAGGATGAATCCAAAATAATTAGAAAGACTTGTAAACTATGTTAAATCAAGATAGCCCTTTTAAAATTCTACAACGAATGAAAACATTCACATAGTTCTTTCAGAACAAGCTACTTTAGCCACCCAATCTGCTGAAGATACTAATCTTTCCCTTGGACTTAAACTAGAACCCTTTTACTTATCTTTGCTTATGCATGGTTTCAAGTTGAACAATTGTGTCATAGACTCTGGAGCATCTAACAAAATAATGCCTGCAACTGTTGCAAATCCCTAGACCTCCCTCTAACAGCCACCTTTAGAAAGTATTACGCAATGGATTTGAAACTGGTCCCATTGGTTGGACATATTAAAGACACCCAAGTGGTCCTACCAGACCATCCCAGTAAGAAGACCAAATTGACCATTCTTGTTGCTGACATTGCAGCACATTATGGGATGCCTTTAAAGAGGACATTTTGTAGGGACCTTAGAGGTGAAATAAAACTAGACTAGTCCCAAGCTACTATTCCTGTGGGAAATAAAAAAATTATCTTACAACCTGAAGGAAAATCTAAATACACTGTGTTTACATCTGAGGATCCTAAACCTCAAATCCTTTATCAAGAGTATGAATTTGGAAACTACGTGATCTCTTCATTGGCAGATATAGTAGAGGGAATATTACAAGAAACCAATGGTTTGTGGTCTTTGGAGTTTGATGTTAGTTGTACCTTTGTTGGTTCTAGAGGAGGAGTAGTGCTGATATGTCTAGAGGGAGATATGTTTTCTCGACCATTTAACTTAGAGTGTAATAACACGAATAAAATTTTTGAGTACAAGGCACTCGTGCTTTCCATTTAAGAAGCAAAGAAAATTGCAATGAGAATTCTCAAGGACAAAGGAGATGCATATTTGGTAGTAAGAAAGGTAAGGGGAAGAAATTCAGTAAAAAAATGAAAGACTTAAATATTACAAAAATTGGGTTTGGGATGAAATCGAGGAATTTGAAGCCTTCTCTATAGAGGCTATTCCCAGGGACCTAAATAGCAAGGCTAATTCTCTAGTTGTTTCAACATCTTTGTTATTACCGCATTCATATTTGAAAGAGGGTTCATACAGGATTGAAATGGTCTATAGACCTAGGGTTTTGGATAACACTGAGCATTGGCAGATTTTCCAAGATGATAAAATGATAGATAAATTTCTTCAAATGGTAGAAGTTTCCAGTACAACCTATTTTAAAGGATCACACTCTACCTGTGATGAATTCTACCCTGATCTAGGGAAATCCACAGAAGAGGGGATTGTTCAATTGAAAGAGAACCGCATCCCCAAGAAGCTTACTTCTCTAGAAAACCTGTTTGCTAGACATGATGCAACCAAACAACCCTCCTTCCCAGTGAGGATGTTGGTCAAGATAATTTTTAGAAGGTGGATATAGGTGAAGGAAGAGACCCTAAACACATAAATTTGGGCAAATGTCATACGCCTGATTAGAAGAAAAGATTCACTAGCTTGTTACAGGAATATAAAGACATTTTTTCTTTTTCTTACCATGATCTTAATAATTTTAAAGGAGGAAACTTTCAGCACCATATCCCTCTTAAACCCGAAGCTACACCTTTCAAACAAAAGCTTAGAAATTAAAACCCCAAGGTGTCTGAAGCAATAAAAAAGAGAGGTGGAAAACATGGTGCAGGCCTGAATCATTTATCCTAGACATCATTCCAACTAGGTTGCGAACATTGTACCCGTAAGGAAAAAGAATGGAGAAATAAGGATCGGTGTAGATTTCCAAAATTTGAATCAAAGCAACCTAAAAGATAATTAAGGTTTCCTTGTCCTGGACCATATTTTACAGACTGTGGCGGGCTCAGAAATGGTATCTATGTTATACGGTATTTTTGGGTACAATCGAATCAAAGTTGCTGATCAGGATCAATATAAAATGATGTTTACTACACCATGGGGTACGCATGCTCATAACTGTATGCCCTTTGGGTTGATCAATGCATGTGCTACCTTTGAACGAGCTATGGATTCTTCTTTCAGCCACTTGATAAAAAAGGTAATTGTTCTATATATTCATGATTTGACTGTCTTTTCTAAAAGACACCAAAATCATTTGGAAGATTTAAAAGTAGTTATGCAGAGATGTAGGGAACATAGTATATCCCTTAATCCTAAGAAGTGTGTTTGGGGTTAGAGAAGGGAAATTTTTTGGACACATTGTTTCAAAAGAGGGTGTTTGAATTAATCCTATAAGGGTAAAGGATATCCTACAGCTTGGAATACCCTCAAACATAACTGATGTCAAGTAATTTTTTGGGCAGGACCATTTTCTCTGAAGGTTCGTCCCTAATTTTTTTGAAACAACCAAATATATGGTTAATCTTCTAAGTGAGAAAAACCCTTTTAAGTGGGATGCTGAAGCTCTAAAGGAATTTGAAGATGTGAATAAATCCATAGGCTATGCTCATACTTCGATAAATTCGGACTACAAAAATAACTTCATTGTTTATGTTTATGCCACAGAGCACACATTGTCTACAATACTGTTGCAAAAAAATGATAAAGAAGAGGAAGTGTCCATTTATTTTATGAGCGTGCCGCTTAAAAAACACGATTTGAATTATCCCCTGGTGGAGAAATAGGCCTATGTTGTGGTAAAGGAAGTAAAATATTTTAGGTACTATATCCTGCATTCTCACTCTACTGTGTATATACCCACATCCGCTATAAAATATGTCCTCACCAAACAAGAAATAGGGATGAATAACCAAGCTACTTGGATCACAAGAATTCAATAATTTGATCTAGATATCCATCCTACCAAGTTAGTTCGAGGGTAAGGTTTATGAAGAATGATGGCTGAGAAAGTATCCAAAGAGGAACTACCCCTGACCCTTTTGTTTAGTTTGCAAGACACATGGCTTTCATACATAGCATTTTACCTGACATATGGAGATTGCCTGACACATCTAAGCCCTAAAGAGAAAAGGAATCTTAGTCTCAAAACTAAAAAGTACATTATTGTCGATGACATTCTCTATAAAAAGGTTTGGATTGGACATTTCTTAGATGTGTTGATAAATAACAACAGGAGAAGCTACATTCAAAATTCCACAATGAAGCATGTAGTGGACATTTCTCTTCAGCAGTGACTGCTTTCAAAATACTTAGGAGGTGCTACTACAGGCGTAGAATATTTGGAGACGCCTACAAATGGGTAGAAAATTGTGAGAAGTGTAAGTTATTCAGTGGAAAACTGTACCTAGGAGCTCTTCCCCTGAGGCCTGTCATTATCGAAGAACCCTTCAAGTAGTGGGGGTTATATTTCATCATTCCCATCAATCCACCATCTAGTGCCAGCCATACACATATCCTTACCGCCACTAATTATTTCACTAAATGGGTCAAAGTGGTCCCTGTCAAGAAAACCAAGTCAGAGGTGGTATGTGAATTCTTAAAAAACTTTATATTGATAAGGTTTGGAACTCCCCAAAAGATAGTTGTAGACAATGCCACTAATTTCTCTTCTCAAGAGTTAAAGTTTCTTTACTAGGAGAATGACATTTACTTATCGCATGCATCAGACTATTACCCGCAAGGGAATGGTCCAGCAGAGTCCGGTAACAAAAACTTAATAAGGATCATGAGGAAACTAGTATATGACAATGTCAAAGACTAGTACAAGAGGATTTTTAAAGCTCTCTAGGTGGATCGTACCTCTCATATAAAGGTTATCGGGCTGACACCATTTGAGTTAGTACATGGTACTGATGCACATCTTTCATTTCCTCTAGAGTTGGCCACTGCAAGATTATCGAAGGTAATAGAAGATTAAAATTTTTGGGATGCATTGGAAAAGAGAATCATGTACCTCAGCAAGATTTAAGAAGAAAGAGAAGAGATGGTGATTCGTATAGCACTGCATTAGGCCTAGGTCAAGAAAATATTTGACCAAAAGGCCAGGCCCTAAAATTTTAGGAAAAGAAGATCAAGTAGTACTATGGGACAAAAGGAGAGAACTGAAAGGTGCACACAGAAAATTTGAATCTTTGTGGAAAGGTCCTTTCATCATCAGTGAGGAATTGGGAAGAAATTTTTTGAAACTCGAGCATCTTGATGGTACTCCCTTTCCATTGACCTTAAATGGTCAGGATTTGAAATTGTATAAGTTATTAGTGGCTTGTTCCATCTTTTTTTATATATCTTTTTGGTGTGTTGTTTTCTTTCCTTTCCTTTCATTTTTTCTTTTCCTGTTCCCTTTTCATTTTTTGTTTTCCGTTCTTTGACATTTTTTTTTAGCTCTCTAGTTCATGAAACCAATATTTTAATTTCATCCTTCATCCTCAAGAGTCCTTGTCCCCATACAAAGCCATTGTTACCATTGATTTTCGCTTGTCATTCATTACTTTTTTCTCTCAAAAATCCCCTTTAAATCTTTTCCGAGCTTCAATTGGGTTGTTTGTCATATTTGCATGTTCTTCTTGTAGGTTGAACTTGAATCTTGAACTCACTTAGTTCAAGGTTCAAGGATCAATAATAACCCACGGTATGTTTCTCTTTTGTTGTTTATGTGTAAACTAAGTGGAATATTTGGCAAATATTGTTTGTCCGTTGAACTTGAATCTTGAACTAGTTTAGTTCAAAGTTCACGGTTCAACTGCGCCTTACAACTTGCTTTATTTGTAAGTGATCTTTTTGTTTATCTTTCTCACTGATCATTTTACCTTTTTAAAAAAGTACCAAGGGGTAGTCGCATATTTTCCCAAGTTGAACTTAACTTTTGAACTTTCTTAGTTCAAAGTTCATTATTCAAGTGATATAATCAAGCTGAGAGGAGGAAAAGGCGGTGGTTATGTGACAATTATGTGACAAAAATGACAGATGATAGAGAATTTGGCACCCGTGCATGGCACAAGTAAAATCATTATGAGAAGTGACGCTTAATTGTCATTTCACTCATGGGGAAGTAAAGTAACTAATGCAGTCATCAAGAAAACCTCTCGTTGTCATTAATTAAAATCTTTGGTCAAAATTTTACCATTGATTGCAAATCTCCCATGATAATGTGAAGAGTTAATAAATAGAGGAGTGACATTCATTTTTATTCTATCATGATAAAAAATATTTTGTCTAAGGTAAAAATATCAGAGTAGACGAGGTACACCTTTCTCAGAGCTCATGGAAATTGTGCGAACAAGCCGGTCAGTTGTCTTTTCTTGGTACTCCTTTTTAAAGGTTGAAGCTGTTGTAATTTTGAAGTAAGGAAAAGCCATAGTGTTTCTCTATTTTCTCTGTTCCTCTTTCTCAACATCATTATCTGGGTTCACTGTAAAGCCTTCACTCCTGAAATTTTGGCACACCGTTTCCCTAATTAGTTCTCTATAAGAATGTGATGACACATCCATACGTTCAAGAGCATTGGAAGAAGTTAGAAACAAAATTAAAAACCTAGTCCTAGGTTCAATGATAAATAAAATAGTTCATATTGGGCTGGTAGAAGATGGTGCATTTCCCATAGCAACTCCATTCCCTGAGCTAGTAGTATAATGTTCCAAGCGTAATAGTAGGGAAGAGAATTGTATCAAGAAAATAGATGTGAGCCCATTAGTTTTCATAACTAGGGATGTTATTCAAACAACAATGTGTATTCCTAAGAAATATCCCTATGAGGGATGGACTACTACCTCTTCTCAGTCAGTTTTCTCAACCTAATGATAAGTGTTTAAGAATGAAATTACACAGAATTAGTTGTTGAAAGCACAAAGAGGAGTGTCTAAGCTGCCTAAACCTCTGACTATAGACCATTTAAACCAGAGGTAAGGGAACAATTCATATTACTCAACATAATCAAGGGGAACTAACACATATTATTTCAATATTGGATGTATTTCTACATTCAATTAACCCTTGGCGAAAAGAAATTCATTGACTGGGTTGACACTATTGTAGATGAAATTCATCATCAACAGGAAAATTTCTCAGGAAGGAGTGGTTTTCATATGTCCTGATATTTATTCTATGTTTTGGCATGCACCATGGAATGTAAAGGTCTCTTCCATGAATTGTATGTTCCAGATATGAAGGTATATGACTATTTCCCTCATTTACAAAAGGATTTTTACACCAATAAATTCATGAAAGTAAATGGATTTTTTTCTCAGGGATTGGTCTATGAGTTGCAGGGGAACACTGAGAAAAGAATATCAAAGAAATCTAGGAGCTTCATTAACACTTATGGGAGTTTCTTTATCTATTTCAAAAGGTTCACTTACATAAGGGTTGGAGGAATTGAAGGTCAGTCATTCAATCTCGTGAGATACGCTCTAGATATCCATGTCATAACTATAGTAAGATGTCAATTGGCTCATGTGCATAATGGTGTGAAAGATATGAAGGGTCAAGCAAATTCCAACTTTCCCATTGAGGTCAGTTTCTACACATGTAAAACATATTCAAATGCCCTCAACCTCAAATTAGAATTGAACAAGTTAAAGATGAAAAGCTTTGAAGCTAGGAAAAATTTTGAGAGCAGGGGTTATACAGCCAAAATTTATAAATTGCTTACTAAATTTCAACATCTTCCCCAAATAGAAGACTACTGGAAAAACTACATTGATGACTTTGAAGTAAGACAAAGGATGTTGTCAAGATTCACTCTCAGCCAAGTTGTTACTCTAAAGATAGACCTTGACATTACAAGGATAGAGGAAGAGGAAGGTGAGGAAATAATTGATGGTCAGTTTGAAACCAGAGTCAAGGGATCACCTTTTCCTGGAATAGACTGGGGTATTGATGAAAGAGACAACATACACATGGAAACTCTTAGTGTGATCGAAAGAACTGAGAAATGGATTAATGAAAAAAGACCACCTATGCAAATGAGGCACAACACACGGAAATCTACCCTTGCCATCCTTGTTCAAAATCCTATTCCTCCATCTAATGTTGTTTTTTCTATTGCAGGATCCTCCAAGACTAAAAATAAAAGAAAGCATAAGCTCAAGTCTGAAAACCAAAATGTTTCCTATATCACCTCATTTGTGTGAGTTACAAGAACTAGATCCAAAGAAAGGGACATTTTAGCAGCTAAGGAGAATAAAGTTATCAATTGGTTAAGATGGACAGTCTAATATAGGAGACTAATATTCAAAATCATGCATCTAAAGAAGTTAAGTTGTTAGAAATTGGCTAGTCTCATACTTGGAATTCTATAGCTATTACAATGGGCACGCCTCTACAAACACCACCTTCCATGCTCAAATGGCTGGAAACATTGATCAACAAGAAAAAAAAAATGTGCTACCTATTAATCTACCTATGGAAGATATGGTTAGTAAATGCTTTGGAGCAATGGTCAAATCAAAGAGGATTAAAATTGAGTCTATGATTTACATAGATGAAAAAATAGGGCATTGGGTTGTTGAACGAGTAGTTCCTAAAGATTATAAACATGTTAATGAAGCCACTACTGATGATTTTATGGTCGAGAAGATAGACCTTGGTGTTGCCACCAGGACCGTGGATGTAAAGAACCTAGAAAAATATATCAAGAAAATGCTATACAGGACCTTCAAAGATGAAAAAGATACAAAGGAGTTGAAGGCTACGATAAAGAAGTTGGAAGATTTCATAGAGGAAATAGAAGATCCCAACCCCCTACCGCTATCTCAATCACCTCAATCTTTTGATCCTCATTCTCTTGAAGTAAAAAAGACTCTAGATCAAATCCATAGGAACAAACTCATTGTTGACGTGTTTGTCAAATGGATACAAGGTATAATTGAGCATGGTGCTCATTCTATTTCTCAACTAATTCAAATGCATGGGACCATTGCACCGTCAATCTCAGAAATACTAATAGAGTTAGTTGAATGGGAGAAAGAAAAGAAAAAGTGGGCTAATGTGATGAATCAAATGGAAGAGACTAAGAAATATGGGATAGTAAAGTTCCTTGCTGAAAAATAGTCCCAGATTTAGAGGAAGATGTTCTCTATGTATACCTTAAGAGCATTGAATGGCGAAATTCAATTACCAAAGTCAGACATGAGGGAGCTACCTATTTGCTGAACAAGCTGAAGGAGCTTACAAGTATAATGCAGAAAGACCTGAAATGTCTTAACATCACTTTGATAAGTGAAGATGGCCAAAATGTCAAAGATGTAGAGGAAATGACCCAGGAGTTTGAAAAAGGAATCTCAGCCACAAAGGAAAATAAAGATTTAACCATAGAAGATTTTACATTGATGGAAAACATTGAAGCTATGTTGGTGGTTTGTGTGGATGAGTTGGAATCACACAAACAGAAAATTATACAGTTGTGCATAGACAAGAAGGTACTAAAATAGAGGATCATCCACATCACCCTACCACATCATGCCACTATTCTTTGTGTTTCCAATGCGCACAAAGAGTGGAGGGATGCTTGTGCCACAAAAGCTTCTAATTACCAATCTATGAGCTCCAGCTCATCTGCCACTCTGTGATCATGTTCCATTGATCTCAGAGTGTTTTTAGAATATTATGCCCGTTCTCATTTTTAGTAGTTCTTTTGAGTTTTAAAAACAATTTTTATCCCGTAGCTCTATGAGAGTTTTGTGAGATTTAAGTTGTATGCTTTATATTGATGGTTATCTATAGCTAGGGAAGACTTGGAATTGGCTGATAGTAATTTTAGTAGAATAGATAGAAGCACTTGGTAATTTTGATTTTTAAGTAGTTTTTTGTGAATTTGTCAGGAGATATGTTTTGAAGATCTTTTTCTTAAATCAATGAAAGAAAAATTTCCACTTTTATAAATCTGATGGTTTATATTAGTGAATTGATCTTTGTTGGGGTACCTTTAGTTGGTCATAAATCTTTCTTGAAGCAAATCTTTCTTAGCTTTAGCTTCTAAATAGTTGCATTTTCATTTCATTGAATGTGTAGTAAATTGAAGTCTGTGGGCTTCATAGGATCTATATATTTCTTCACATACAATGGTTGAACGTACATGTATGTGAATTGTTGTGAATGCCTTACTTACTTTCAGGTGAAAAGTATATTTTTGCAAATGCAACTTTGATCTATTAAAATTCCTTGAAAATCTATCCGGGACCTATACCGTAATTCAAAGGATCAGTATTATGTACATCTGATCCAATTGTTAGTGTGAAATAAATATTTCCTTTAGGGGCTATAGAGTAAGGAGTTAGTTATATAAAAAGGGATAATTTCATTTACTAACAATGTGTAAATATGTATATATACACAAATGTGTGTATATGTGTGTGTAGACACACATGTGTGTATGTGCATGTATATACACACATGTGTATATATATACACATGTGTTTATATACACACATGTATATATACACACATGTATATATACATGTATCTATATACATATGTGTGTATATATACACACATACACACTATATTAAAAAAAAATTAAAAATAAACAATTAAAATTATTTATGCATCTTCTTAGTCATCTTCCGAGTGAACCAAACGGGTCCAGCCCATATTCCGAAAATCATTTCTAGGATATATATCTTCCAGAATTGTAGCATCTTCCAGTATTGACCATATTCCAGTACCCAAACGGGCCCTAATAAGAGTTTTGGCCCTTTCTCACTTTAACATTAACTAATTAGAACAAAAAAAACTTTCTTAAAAGAGAATAGTGAGGAACCTTTAGATGCATTGCATAACCGACCATATGTAGACTTAAGCCCAAACTCAAAATAATATTAATAATATTAACAACAATATAAAATCAAAAGTAAAACCAAAAAACAAAGGAAACCGAACACTATAAAAGAACTCAAACAAATCATAGCATCTGACTGCAATTTCCACTTCGAAGAGTCAGCCGTTGCATGCTTCAGCATAGCGAAAAGAAGCAAAGGCAACCCTAGTGTTGCCCTAGGTATTTCTCTACATCCTTTTACATGCAAACAAGTTTGCACGTTGAATTGAAAAGCCCCATATCACGCATCGATTCCACTAATTATTATAAACTTAAAAGACAGAAGGGCAGGAAAGAAAAACCTTTTCTCCGCACGTGGATTTGGTTTTACTCATTTTACCTTATCAGCATCCACTTATAATGGATTCCGATGAATAAAATTTCTCCATTATATTTCAAAAGACGGAATTTTATTTATCATTTAGAGTTATGGACATATCAATGCTTGATCATTGTAATTAATATTTTACGTTGTTTATTATTCAAGTAACCAATCGAGTCCAAAAGCTTCTGATTGTGATTTCACTGCTTCAACAAGCTATGACACTCTGAAAGCAACGCGAATGATAAGACATAGAAGAAAAGAAACCAGACGCTTCACATGTTCAAAATTTAGGCATCCAAATCCGAGTAATAGGCCCGCGACACAGAAAGGGCGTGCAATACAAAAAAATGAATGTTTCTTTTTAATAATATCAATAAACGAATAATTGTTTTTAATAATATCCACAGGATTTTATGAGAGCCAACGACAGCAATATACAATCTTTCTACTTATGCAGTGGCATTCACTTTCTAATTACGATTTTTCTATGACAATTTGCTTTTCTGCTATATTACTTTTTTGGTTAGTCCCACTTTTTGCACGACAATGAAAGTAAAACGTGAAAAACGCACCCTCTATATTTCTCAATGCCAATCCTACGCCAACAAAGTCTTCCTTGTGTTTGATATAAATACAAATTTTAGAGAAAGTTCATATCTGTGAAACGTACTATTTCGGATACTTTTAATTGGCGGTGTAATTGAGTTCATTGTTTTTGGCGTGCGTAGGATATTAAACCTGAGCAAAGACGAGATGCTGTAACTAGTTTGGTGTATGAAGCAACTGCCAGAGTGGAGGACCCCGTAAATGGGTGTGCAAGAGCAATTCATCAATTGCAGAAGCAGATTGCTGACCTGGAATTCCAGCTGGCTGCAAAGAAAGAAGAGGTCATGACTATGCATTTGGTATGTGAGAAGCTTCTAGCTCCTCTCACCATTGAATCTGTTGATGCTGGCCATGTTTTATTTTCCACGTCACAACAAAGTGAATGTAGCATGTGTGAGGAGGTGGATCCAATGATGTTGTGGGAACCGCTATGGGCAGTTCAAATTTAAGAGAAGCGCACATATTGAAATTTTTTTTATGAAGGTTTATCACTCCTCGCTGTTAAAGAAATTATTTGATTTTATCTTAAAGTCAATTTCTTGTTTAAATTGCTTGAATTGTCTCATATGACTGTACCATAGAGAAAACTCTGGCCTTAAATATATAACTTAATTTTTTAATATTGTTTATTAACTTTCTGAACAAATTATTTGTATTCAAATAAAACATTTCTTTTTGACATTTATTTTTAATAAAAGTGCCTTTTGCCACGGAATATATATTAAATTTTTTGAAAAAATTACATTATATAACAGTACTAGAAAATTGCCGGGAAGAACAAGTCAGAATTGCTGACAGAGCATATTGAATCCTTGAAACCAAGCTACCGCCCTGAGATATAAAGCTTCATCAAGCTAGATACAAAACATTAAACCTGTAAAACCCCCCCAACTGTGACAAATTTTGCATATGGAAGACCCATTCGAGAGTATGAAACTATTCATCAACCTAGAAGATCTTAACATGGGAGCAAAAACCCTGATTTTCACCTTGCACAAGTATTCATTAATTCATTTGAGAAATTCAGATTACTGCCACCATTTAATAGTGCTTGCCTCAAGAGGAAACTACTGGATGGTGGAAGTCATGAGAGATGGCTCTTTAACTTTGGCGTCGAGAGTGGGAAGCCGATGGATTTCTTTGAATCGGTCCAATGCTATAGCTACCATTGGAGGAGTATCAGCATGCTCCAGAATTTGCTTGAACTCCTTAATCGCTCCATCAAAATGATACAAACAAGCCCATCGCTTACCATGCATAAGAGCTCAACATTATAACCATTAGAAGTAATTTTAGTTAGTTCGAAAAAACCCAAGGGCACAAAAAACTGCTTCAAAATAATACAAGGATAATGCATTTTCGAAAAGATGTTTTTTTGAATGTATGTCAAATCAACATAATGACCACGAGAAATCTTCCTATAAATCAATACACAAGGTTATAAAGCGTGCAACAATTTCTTTGAAAAGAGCCGATGGATTCATTTCAATCCAATGTCGACCAACGATCAAAATAATTGCTTCTTCGATACTAACACCATGCCAAAAAAAATTGTATCAGTTTCAAAGAAATCTTTATGCTGCTAATGGCATATCTGGAGATTAATATGGTACTCCATTATGCGGGCATAGTAGACAAAGGCGCAATGTTCATTGCCAAATGAATTTAAGAAAGGCAATACGACACTAGTTTCAATCATCAGATTTCATATGAAATGACGTGAAAGTATTACCATTGAATTGGAGTCTCATATTGTCGGAATATGGTGGAGAAAATAAATCAAAGCATGGCTACAAATAAACTGACATAAAATAATATTTATATTTAAAAAGATCATTTTACATTGTTTTTCAGATGGCTTTATAAAGCCTTATGTTCCCATATAAAACTAACCTATATGAGACAACCATATAAGTAGCCCAACTCCAAACTAATTAAATTATTCAATGTAAACCTTATTTCTTTAAAACCCCTTCTTAAAGTTTACATTATGAACAACAAGAACAAAACTATGTCAATACTAGCCTAAACTTCATAGACTGGGCAAATGTCTAGAATCTCCAACTCTTTTCATCAACATCAATCTAAAATTACTAGTCTAGGTAAATATTTTTAATATCCAACTCTTCATCAACATCAACCTAAACATCATATTCTAGGAAAATGGCTAAGTATCCAACTCTAATCGTATTAACCCAAACTCTTCTTGTCTAGAAAAATTTGCAATAATACCTGTGAATCAAGACACACTGAATTATCAACAAACATACCACTCCTCATGACTACAGATCAAGACTTACTCAATTATGTGTTAACTAAAATAACTACTATGTAGTTCGAGACAAACTCAATTATCTACAAATAAAAAAATTTATCTGCAAAATAAAATAATTGCTCTACAGATTGACACAATCTCAATTATTTTTGAAATCTTTCCCTTTCTCCATGAAGATGGATTCAATGTATGCTAAGCTATGTCTTTTCTTCAAGGAAAAAAATAAAAATTATTTCTCATGCAACAAAGCACCAGTGAGTGAGAGGCTAGACTGAGATGACATATATCCTCCTAACTCGATTTCCTCCAACCTTCATTTTGATCATCTCTATGATTTATCTAGCAAATGTAGGAACTGAGCCTCCGAGAGGTCTCCAAAATATTTGATTCCTTGGAAAATATAACACATATGACACACATAATACAAGTAATATGTATTTCCATGGTAAAATCAAGTTTTTTCAGTGCACCTTCCAATAGAATGGTCTATCTCAGATCTCTCATAATACTTTTAGATTACACTTTTTTTTTTTTTTAAATCACCTTTAAATTTGAATGAGTAAAGTGAACCTTCTACCGATGTTTTAAATTTTATCTTGAAAAACATGTAGTTTTCCCATTAAAATGTTAATGGTAAAACTACTAACTTAATAGAAACCATATGGCCCTACATAATAGTAAAAATAGAAGCAATCAGAATGCCAAATAAATCCCTTGCCTTTTTTTTTATATGCCTTCATTAATTATTTTAAATACAAATTTAAAATAATTAGTTCTCACCCAAATCTTTGTGTTTCCATTTCTACTTTCACACCATTCTCATTGTTTATGTGCAACATTAAATAATAAAGCATAATTAAATGAAAAACTTATTCAACATTTTTACCAAGACACCCACCAATTACTAATTCTTCATAGAAGATATATGTTTTGTGGGAATACCAATCATTGATTTTTTCCTCTCATTTTATTTTTTCTGGACCTTTGTTGCCTTTATGGCTGGCTCATGTGGTTTGGGTTGTTTGCAAGTGATAGTTTTGGTATGGTATGAGATGCTTATGGGTTTTCATTTATGGCAACACAGCTGGTATATTGATAACTTCGAATGAAGTTCCATTTTGGAGACACATTCTTCAAAATGACTAAGTAAAGAAGCAGAAATACAAAGTATAACATCATTGTTTTGGATAGCGAAGATCGAGTACGACGTCTTATGACTAGCGAGATTAGAGGAAGATACTATGGATTATTTATGACCTCCATCTAGGATTGATTTGGTTTTGGAGATGTTACAGTGAGTTAGAGAGATTTGAAGACATGCGTAGACATCAAAATAGCGTAACAGAGAAGTTGAAGAAGTAGCAATGATTTAAGGAGTATGTCGTGGACTCCTAGCAAGCTAAGATGGATTATATTTTGGATAACCTATATTTTGGTTATGTTTACATTATTAATTCTATTTTATATTAAGAGCCAATTATGAATATTGATGCAAGAGTAGAGGTTGACAAAAATCATTGAAGATCTATGACTAGAACTATCTAAGAATTAAGGATGCTTGTTTTGTTCATTAATAAGAACACTTTGTAACAAAAGTGTTGTTGTAAGAGTTGTAAGCTCAGTTGGCCCCTAACAGGTTTTTGTATACCTTTGACATGTTTGTTATTCCTTTAACAAGGAAATGTATTATGTAATATTTAGCTCCTAACAGAGCTAGGTCTCCTAATAAGGACACTATAATTTGGTGCATGCTTGTGGGTACCATCTCCACCAAGTTTTTCCCTTGGTGAGGGTTTCCTCGACAACATAAAATGGTGTTATGAGTTCTGTGTTATTTTCTTATGTTCTTTTTATTTCTGTAGGCATATGGTTTATTTGGAATTGGTTTAAGTTTAATTTAAAGTGTTCTAATACTGATTCACCCCCCCTCTTAGTATTCCTCAATCCTAACAATTGATATTAGAGCTATTGGCCCTTGAAGAGAAAGTCTAATAGCTTAAGGGAGATCAAAATGGATTCATAAAATTCGCAAGAGAATTTTGAAGTAGCACTTGAAGACCTTGATAAAGAAAAAGCAAAAAATGGTGACTTGAGATTCAATTTAAGAAAAGTAGAGAAATTCATCAAGAAGCTAAAGGATCAGCTTGAACTTTTGAGAAATCAGAGACATGATCTTATGGTTCAAATAAAAGAAGATTAAGACAATGATAATTCAGATGAGATAAAGAAACTTCAACAAGAGAAACATAATTTTAAGTTTGAGAATGAGACAATGGCTAAAGAGATTCAACAAGAAAAGAATGCTAACAACAAGACTGAAGAAGCTTTGAAAGATGCTAATATTCTGATGGGACAAATGAAGATTGACCTTGATCATTACAAGAACAAGTATCTATAATTGGGGAAATATAATCAGATCATAAAAGGTCAACTTGTTAAGACAAAGAAACACATTGAGAAACCTCACATGAGAAGTGACTTGATTGATGAACAGAGAGACAGACAGAAACCTAAAGGTGATATGACTGGTATTGGCTTTAATGAAGCTAAATGTTCAAATAATCAAGAATAAAAATATGATGCAAAGATTGATGGAGAAAACCTATTATTGAAGAACCTAAAGAATAGATTAGACCTTTCAGAGGTAGATGTTTTTGATCTAACAAGTTTGGACACATGAAGAGAGATTGCAGAGGTAATACCCCTTTCAAAAAAAAATTTGGTTATTGTTTTAATTGCAATGCATATCGGCACAAGAAAGTAGAATGCAGGAAACCTGATCAATCTAGATATAGACAAGATTACACAAGAGAATAATCAACAACTAATATCACATGTTACAAATGTAATAACCTTGGTCACATTGCAAGGAATTGTAAGTTACAAGTTAATCATAATAAAATACCTCCTATATACTACAAATGTAACAATCTAGGTCATATAGCGAAGGTTTGTAGGTATAATGGAGTAAATAAAAGAAGAGTACCACCTCCTATGGATACAAAGAAGAATGATAGTGATACTAGTAAGAGTCTTGCAGAATACAAGAGTGATTCTGACAATTGTTTCAAGAAAGCAGAAGATAACAATAGTGGTAAGGTATGGAGAGTCAAAGATTCTAATGATGTATTGCTTCAAGGAGAGACAATAGATGCTATTGGATCTTTGCTTGATGTTAACAAAGTAGAATTGACCTAAATGGCTGAGCATAGCCTTAGGGGGATAATAGGATGAGCACAACAGATTATATCCAGCCCCTGATTCTAAGGAGTAAGCTCCAGTGAGCTTAGTTGTGATATGTGCAGACATCATAAAACTTATATCTATGAGCCCAATATTAGATTATGCATATTCTATGATCACGAGATTTGTAATTGACTGGATAATGCACGATGTTAAGTATATTGGATAATTTTAATTTTACACTTAAAGATGAATATAAGGACATTTGAGATACCTATTTCTTCACTACTTGAAGACCAACAACCTAAGGAGAATAGAGATTAGAAATTATTAGACAATCTAATCGCTACATTGCGTGATCTATTGAAGTGGGAATTTGAAATTCAGCCTAATTGAGGTATTTACATCATCCACTGATAAAGAAGCTATGGATGCACCTTTGATTTATGATGTTGTAGATCAACCTAGATATAAATTCATGAAACATCCGTTTAAGTCTTGTGAAGATGACCCTGAAGGAGCATATTCTTAGACATCGCATGACATCTTGCATGTAGAATTTATTGGTCCATACATTCATTGCAAGTATAACATATTTGGTATTGATGAGACTTCTACAGAAATGGAATACATGAATGATAATGGAAAAATGAAGGATGAATACAAACACATTGACGATTTTAGTATTACAAAAATATTGGATCTATATGAGTTCAGCGAAGATGAATGGTTCATAATATTACTTAGCAGAGTTCACGATCAGTTCATCTAGATAGTAGAACAACCTATAAAGATATGTAGTCAATTGATTCATTAGATAACTGGATTAGACAACACTACAGCTATCCATGTTGCTGAGAAGAAAATAAAGAAACAAGTCAAAATCCTAACACACTCTAAATGGGATAGGCGAGCTATGACAGTGAATGATATTTACCTATAGGATGTCAGGTTGATTGCTATGATACTTGGATATAAATTCTACTACAGTAGTAGAACAAATTTAGTTTATATAGGAGACATTATGATGCTTAAAATATGATAAAAGAAAACACTAAGTATAACCTATGTAATGTTTTGGCACATCAATTCTTGGAAAATCTAAAACTAATTAAGAAAGATAAATCTAAGAACTTTAGATTTGGGTCACTCCTACTTCATATGTATATCCGCATTGAGCATAAGTATCGAGGAATGCACCCTAGAGCATGGATAGAAGGGATACCCACTGGTATTCTGACATCACACAGCTACCGAAGACAAAATAGCATATGGGTTGACGGTGAACTGTTTGGCATGATCAAGATTCTTCAGAGGCAAATGAATTAAAGAGTCTGAATTCCTGAAGAGTTGGTTGAGAAATAAAAGGACACAATTTTTTTCATGGTTGAAATTGATTGTGTATGCTGTGAGGAAGTTGCACCTAGAAAGAAATGGTGTTACCCTATGGGTTATGAACTTAGTTCAGAAGTTTTAACTATGCAGATTGAACATGTTTTGGTATCTGAAGTAGATATAATTGAGGAGAGATGGGGCACATATGAAGAAAAATTAGCTAAAGGAAGAGAAGATAAGACTAGAGGTATGAGGAAAAGAAAATTAGAAAACATTATTGATGACTGTGGAGCTAAGGAAGTTTTAACCAAAGAAGAGATGAGACAAGTAAGGAAGAAGATAGCATAAAGATCTTCTGGGTTGGTGAGAACTACTACTGAAGCCCTTCCACCTCCAGATATTGAGCAGGTAACTAGTCCACCTACTACAATAATTGATGTAACCACCCCTTGACCACCACAGAAGACATCGCAGGAAGAGGTAGTAAAGCTTGTACCTCAGAGAAACACAAGATCAACTAAAATGGATTCAGCTCCTAAGGAATAGAGGATTGAAGGAGAAGAAAAGAAAACCAAAAAAGAGAACACAAGTGAAAAACTTGTATGTAAGCCTAATTTGAAGATGTTGGAGAAGAGATATATTGAGCAAGGATAGCTAGTTTCAGTTAGAAAATACTATGATAGGTATGAGGAATCTGATAAACTAAATATTGAAGACATAGTAGTAAATCATTTACTTGTTTTCAAGAAGAATCTACTAGAGTTAGAGGAAATTATACCCGAGGAAATTTATGGTAGATTGGAAATTAGAAAACAACTTGCACACATTAAAGATGAGGATATATGGAATCAAGCTATTGATGACATTTTTCCAGTAGTTTGAATATGAGAGAGAGAGAGAGAGAGAGAGAGAGAGAGAGAGAGACAGAGAGAGAGAGAGAGAGAGAGAGAGAGAGAGAGAGAGAGAGAGAGAGAGAGAGAGAGAGAG
>MU223557.1:454114-485441 GCA_018584345.1 Thuja plicata | reverse complement strand
GAGAGAGAGAGAGAGAGAGAGAGAGAGAGAGAGAGAGAGAGAGAGAGAGAGAGAGAGAGAGTACTTAGTGCACTCAAACTCTTTTTGAGAACCAAAGCAATTTTAGAAGATACTCAGAAGGCACTAGACCAAATACTTATGAGTGATATTCCTGTGACTACTCCACCTCCTAAACATATTATGCCAAAACCTATAGGAATTGGTGAATTTTCTAAGGTAGCTGTGATAAGTGTTGAGAAGAGAAAATATGTCATGCAACCAAATTTCTACATTTCTAGAGTTCATGTGACCCTTGAAACTTCACTTGATGAGAAGGACCCATTTGTAGAATATATTGACAACATAGTGGTAGATGAAGTAGGAGAACAGAAAGAGAAAGAACATAAAGATAAAGAACAAAAAGTTGAAACTAAATAGAGAAGTGAGACAGGTGCACCAAAAGAAGAAGAGGCAAGAGCTGAGGTAAAACATGAACCCAACACATAAAATACTCTAATGTTGGAAAGTAAGGATAAAAATTTAAGTACTGATGTTAACAGTATGGATGATGATGAATGGATGCGAATATCCTTCATCACATTCACAAAAGAAAAGGAGAGATCTGAGAAGAAAGGAGATAAGAAGAACAATGTAATCACTAGAGTAGTTAATGTTGTGAACAAACTTCTCCCAGTACCTATTGTATTTCAAGGAAATAATGAGGTAAAAAATTTGAGTTTGGCACTAGATGACTTTAATAGTCACTACGAGTCTTTAGTGAAGATTGTTGAAGAGAAGGCAAAGCAGAGTTATCAAGAGAAGAAGTTGAAGTAAGTTTTTTAGTCAATTTCATGGAACTTGGTCATTCTAAGAGAAGCTACATGAAAGGCCAGAAGTTGTGTCACACATGGAAGTATTCTATACAACTATTTTATAAATCCTATGAGACATATTCAGAAAATTAAAGATAGATTAGAAAAAGAAAGAGCTACATTGAATAGTATAATGGACAGTTGTAAGACCTCCTCACAATCTATATTAGAGATGGATAGAGAAATAAAAAATATCTTTGACAAGATTAATGTATTGGATATTGAGAAAGGGAGAGTCATGACAAGATTTGGTCTGCTGAAGAGTCTAATCACTCCTAAGCTATCAATTCTTGATGTTCATTTATCTGATATGGACAAGACTGTAGAGTCATGGACACATTCTATACCCACAGACCTAAAGGAAACATAAACATTATCTTATGCACTGAATGGACTAATTTATGGTATTTATTTGTTGATTGATTCATGGAATACATAATTCAAGATCATGGAAGACACCTTCCAGGATGTACTTAAACTGGTGAGCAAGCACTAAAATTCTACATTTTTTGTAAATTTTGGATACACCTTTGCCATTGTTTTCAAAGGGGGAGAAGAAAAGAAAAATGAATTAATGAAAAATGTATTAAGGAGAAAAGAAAAAATATATATCTAAGGAGAAACATAGAAGAGATAGTTTTGAGTTTGGACACTTAGTCATTTTTCGCTAGTGTTGTCATCAACGTGAAAGGGAGAAATTATTGGAAAGTGATAGTTTTGGTATGGTATGAGACACTTATGTGTTGTCATTTATGGAAACACATTTGGTATATTGATCACTTGGAATGAAGTTCTATTTTGGAGACACAGTCTTCAAAATGACTACGTACAGAAGCAGAAATACAGAGTATAACAATATTGTTTTGGACAGTGAAGATCGAGTACAACATCTAATGACTAGAAAGCTTAGAGGAAGATAGTATGGAGTATGTATGACCTCCATTTTGAGATTGATTTAGTTTTGGAGATGATTACAGTGATTTAGAGAGACTTGAAGACATCTGTAGACAACAGAACAACGTAATAGAGCTGTTGAAGAAGTAGAAATGATTTAAGAAGTATGTCATGGATTCTTGGCAAGCTAAGTTGGATTATGATTTTGGATAACCTATATTTTGGTTATGTAAGTGTGCAAACTTTATATTTCCTCTTTACATTATTAATTCTATTTTGTATTGAGAGCTGACTTCGTGATGATATATATATATATATACTTGAACACTTTTTGTAAAGTGAAGATATGTGAATGGATGAATGATATAATGAGATAAGGAAGGATATGTATGCAAATGGAAGATGCAAGAGAAAAGGTTGACATAGATCATTGAAGAACTATGACTTGAACTATCTAAGACTTAAGGATGCTTGTTTTATTCATTACTAAAAATACTTTGTAACATAAGTTTTGTTGTAAGAGTTGTAAGCTCAGTTGGCCCCTAATAGGGTGTTGTATACCTTTAATAGGTTTGTTATTACTTTAACAAGGAAATGTAGTATGTAATATTAAGCTCCTAATAGGGATAGGTCTCCTAAAAGGGACACTATACTTTAGTGCATGGTTGTGGGGTACCATCCCCACCAGGGTTTTCCCTTGGCCAGGGTTTCCTCGACAACAAATAATGGTGTTATGAGCTCTGTGTTATTTTCTTATGTTCTTTTCATTTCTGTAAGCATATGCACCAGTTTATTTGGAATTGGTTTAAGTTTAATTTAAAGTGTTGTAATACTGATTCACACCCCTCTCAGTATTACTCAATCATAACAGGGGCATGTTCTATGGTGCTATAGTTTTGGTTTGTATTGGCCCTTTTTCTATGTTTTCTTTGAAGGGATCATTTGAAAAGATTCAGCTTTGACTTCTTCCTATTTAGTTTGATATTTTCTATTTTTTTCGCAACTCAGCAGTTTGTGGTTTTATTGGTTGTTTGTGAGGTGCCCATTTTCGAGGTAGGTTGTGGTCCCCCTATGGATTTGTTTGTGAGATTTGGTTCTACTTTAGGTTGTGATTTTTATTCTTACCCTATTTGGGATTTGATGTTCCCCTACCTTTTGTTGTCTATTTGTTGTAGAGGGCTAGACCTTGTGGAAGGGTTTTCAGTAATGGCTATGTAGGGTTTTTTATAGACTAGTGCTCTTCACATTTTGGTGGTTACACTATTGTGGTAATTTTTTAAGGGCCATTTCTATCCTCTATTAATTTTTTTTGGGTATTTTATTGTTGTTTTGGGGTTTTCTTTGCCCTTGGTGGATCTCTATGACTCTTTCGCTCTCTATTTTGATGGGCTGTGGATATTTGTTGCTAGGTTTTCCCTTGCAAGATTTTTATGGAGGTGAAGCTTCCCCCTATTAAGGTCAGGTTTCTACAAGTTGCCTTGACCTAAGTGTGATTTATTTTGTTTTGTTCTTTCCTTTTTTTACATTTTCTATTGATGTGGGGGAAGCTCTTATGGTGGGGGATATTTTCTTTATGGAAAAGGATAAGTGTTTATCTATGTGGTTTACCCATGTTGATGGTGGCTTAGAGGGTAGTTTAATCAATTGTGGTTATCCCAGCTAGATTTCACTCTCTTTACTTCTCCTATTGAGGTGAGATTATTTTCAACTAAGATGGAAATGGGTGTGGCAATTGTGGAGTTGTCTTTTGTTTTGGATTATTTTCTTGTTTGCTAAGAGTTGAAGGTTTTGGGAGCCTTTCAAAACCCTTTATTCTTTTTTATTCCTACTTTTTCTTGAGAGGATCAATTGACTTCAATTTTTTCTTCAAGTTTTCTATCTCTATTTTTTATTCCTAGGGTTTTTATGAGCCTTATTAAAATCCAAGATCTGTAGGATATGGGAGTGTATCAAAACCATTTCAACATTAAGGTTTCTACCAAAAGTGATCATTATTGTACTTAGTTGTTGGTGAAAGTAAAGGTAATGGGAGTCGTGTTAAAACTCAGGCATTCTTAGGTTATAGGTTCTGGGAAAATCCCATTCTTTTCTAATATTAGGGTTGAGGGAGCTTTTGAAAACCCTATTCTTTGAGTTCAAAGACTTTCGAGATATGGATATTTTAGCTTGTGCTTTGTGTGATGACATTATTCTAGAATTTTGTTATTGTGGTGTTAGTTAGCTACTGCTCTAAATTTTTATTCCTTATACAAAAATCTGCTTATGTTGGATTCTAGATTCCTTTCAAAACCTACTTTTAGAATGCTTTCAAGGCCCCTTTAAAATCCTATTTTTTTCTAATAAAAAGAAGAAACTAAATAAAATGATATGTTTATATTTCAAAAAGATCAATTCATTGCTTTCTTGATGACTTTATAAATTCTTATTTTCTCATACAAAACTAACTTATATGGAACTATTACTAACCATCTAACTAACCTAACTACAAACTCAATAAATTTTTTAATGCAAACCTTATTTCCTAACACATGCGACAAGAAGCTAGAAAAAAAGAACCTGCATTACAAAGAACACATTTAAGAGTTATAACCTATTCTAGATGACATTACTAATAAATGTTATTAAATGAAGCATGTAGGGATCCTAAAGGGGTGCCAAACCAAATAAAGATATAAAAATATTTTTCCATTTATTACCACTTATTTCCATATTACCAAAAGCCAAAAAAATCATTTAGATTTGGTGACAAAGAGCCTCTCTTGAAGAGATAAAAACTATAAATTGGCAAGTTAGTTGAGAATTTCATATTATTATCTACGAAGTCCTTAAAGAGGACAACAAAATTGAAGTACAGAGCTAATTCAATAATTTTTTGTAATGACAATCATAGTTGTGTACACATATTCTAACCGAGGTTAGAGATATAAAGACAAAACCAAATGCAATCTTTGGGTGGAAGGTACCTCCTTTTAAAAGGAGTGAATGTATAAAGAGAGAAAATCCTATCAATAGCACAAGTTGTATCAATATGGAATTAACATGGGATTTCTCAATCATTTCCCACTGTCATTTTCCTCATATTCAAATTTAAATAAATGAAAGTTACAAGGACCTGAAACTTAATTACGGAGAAAAAGAGATTAGTTAAACTGATGTAACTACAATTCTTGCTATGTACCATACCTTCCTCTAGGGTATCCTATTTGTCACTTCTTGACCTATTAGGGTTCTTGACTGAACCTAACTTTCCAATGATTTTTTCTACAAGATCCTTCTCCTTTCAACTTGCATACATCAAAAAAGAAACCAAAACATACATCACCTAGCACATTGGACCTCTTCTTGCTCCATCTTCATGAATTGTTCCAAAATTATCAAGAACACTTATATATGTAGAGGTAGGCTTCTAGGATGTAAATGTGATCTATTCTAACACCCTCAAACACCCATTACCCTAAAACATACCAAATTCACCCAAAACATGGCTACAAGAAATTAGGCCTAATTAGGTTCTTTTTTTCAAATAAATTTAAATAACCATTAACAAGATGAAAAACTAACCTTTGATCTTGACCTCCCAAACTGTCCGTACAATGGCTTCCTATAAACAAGGCTAAAATTAGGGGTTTCAAAGCACACAAAGCATATCCATCAGAATCTTTGTTCCACTATTAAGGATCCTTCACCAAACCTTCCCATTGAATTTGGGACTCCACCACACATGTATCTACCTCTCCACAATCTCTGATTGAAGCTATCAATGCTTTCAATCCTCCTTATCACCTCTACACTTTTATATGTTCCCTAGCGATGCAACTCTCGCTCACCCAGGGATTCACTTTAAAATTAGCTTGCTTGACTTCAAGGTCCCCTCCTTCACTATAAAATATCTAGAAAGATTCATCTCACTAATCCCAAAGGCCCATGAAAACTCCACGGTGGGAAGAGGACATATGACTCCAATTTAAAAAGTTGCTTCGTTCAGACCCACGACTGTCTTAAAACAAAATGAATTTACAAATCTAACTAAACTCACATAAAATGCTAATCTACCACTACACAGAATCTCAAAAGGTACTACTCTAACAAGCCAAAAACAAAATAGAAGCCCTAGGTTACATGTTAGCCTTACCTACGTGCTCCTGCACCATACTCCCCCACAAAAGGAAAGTTATGTAACTCCAGTGGACAACATGTCTTCAGAGATGCCCACCTTCTTGAAGTCTATTTTTTCAATGCATGAGGCCTCTAATTTAGGCCTATCATTCCACTTGATGGCATGCTCCATGTACACCTTGTGCCTAGTATACTTCTTCACTCTTGATTCTAGAACTCTGTCAGCTTCTAACTGTGTCTTGGAAGGTATTACAGTAGCCTCAACATAGCCACTGATCCCTTGACTACTTTGACCCCTCTCATCTATCTTCCCTTTGAATTGGATCAAGTCTTGTTCAATAAACACAGGAGATATGCTCAAATTTGAAGGTAATTCTATTTTGTATGCATTAGCCCCATATTTGGCTATGATCTTGAAAGGTCCCACCCTCTTCATTTGAAGTTTAGTAGGGAAACCTTTCTGTAACCTAGATTTGTTCAAATGAACCATCACATAGCCACCTACCTCAAACTGAGTGTCTCTCCTCTTTTCATCAACCTTGGCCTTAAACTTTTGTGTACTTTCTTGTATGGTCTTCTTGACTTGTTCTTGGATCTCCTTCATGGTTTGAGTGAAGTCCTTAATATGACCACTCCTATACTCCATGCCTCCAAGATCCCTAAGCTACGACACACATCTTGGGTGTATCCCATAAACTATCTCAAAGGGGCTTCTCCTTGTGGTTCTGTTATTGCTATCATTATAAGCATACTATGTTTGGGGAATGACCACATCCCATGTCTCACCATACTCTTTAGTTAGGAACCTCAATTGGTTACCCAACACTTTGCTGACCACCTCAGTTTGGCCATCTATCTGAGGATGGTAGGTTGAACCAAAAGAAAAATTAGTACCCAATCTAGTCCACAATGTTCTGTAGAAATGGCTCATAAATTTCACATCCCTATCTGATACAATACTTAGAGGCAAAACATGGATTCTCACAATCTCCTTAAAGGAAAAATAAGCTATGTGGCTAGCATCATGAGTAGTCTTGCAAAGAATGAAATGTCCCATTTTTCTAAATCTATCAACCACTACATAAATGTTGTCATATCCTTTCTTTGTTTTGGGTAGACCTACTATGAAGTCCATGCTCACACAATCCCATGGCCTATTAGGGACTGGTAAAGTTTGGTACAAACCTAGATTGGTTATTCCTCCTTTGGCTTTCATGCATATTACACACTACTCAACATACCTAGTATCATCTCTTACCAACTTTAGCCAATGGTAGAATCATTGCACAAGCTCCAAGGTTTTTTTCATACCAAAATGACCACTCAAACACCCATTGTGTTTATCCTATATGAGATTCTCTCTCATGGAACCTCTCGGCACACACAATTGATTACCCTTAAATAATAGTCCATTTTGTAAAGTAAAATTAGAAAAATTACTATGGGAATGATTCTGAAATTCAGTACACACATTGTAGGCTTCACCAAAGTCTTCATCTGCCTTGTAGAGATATCTGAAACTATCAATTCCAATGCTATTCAACTAAACCTCTTGGACTTTCAACAATCTCCCACTTAGTGCATCTGCAACCTTGTTCAATTGCCCTTTCTTATCCTTAATTGTAAATGTGAATGCTTGAAAAAATTCCATCCATTTGAAATGTCTATTACTTAGTTTCTCCCTAGTATTGATATAACTAAGGGCTTGGTGATCAGTAAACACAAAAAATTCCTTGGGTAATAGATAATGCCTCCACTTTCTAAGTGGCTGAACTAAGGAATATAGTTCTAAGTCATAAGAAGATTATTTCTTCTTAGCTTCATTTATTTTCTCACTAAAGAAGGCTACTAGCCTGCCTTCTTGGCTTTACACACC
The DNA here is from genome assembly GCA_018584345.1 of Thuja plicata. Lineage (NCBI taxonomy): Eukaryota > Viridiplantae > Streptophyta > Pinopsida > Cupressales > Cupressaceae > Thuja > Thuja plicata. Next base: position 477,704 of record MU223557.1, on the reverse strand, counting down.
CCCTAATACCATCCCACTTGCATCACATTCAATATTAAACAAATTCTCAAAACTTGGCAACTTTGAGATGGGTTGTGTGGCTACTTGCTTCTTCAACATCTAAAATGCTTTCTGTGCTTCTAAGTTACACCTAAAATTAGTTTTTACCCCACCCTTGATATTATCTAACAAAGGTGCACAAATAACACTAAATTTTCTAATAAATCTCCTATAAAATTGGGATAAGCCATGGAAAGTTCCTACCTCAGTGGCTGTGGTATGTGGTGGCTAGTTTAGGATAGCTGCAACTTTCTCTTGATCCATCTTCAATGACCCTTTGGACACTACAAAGCCCAAGTATACTAGTTCTTGCTTGAAGAACTCACATTTCTCAATATTGATAGGCAACTTCTCTTCATGTAATCTCTGCAACATAGCCTCTACATTCTTGATATGATCCTCTTTTGTCCTACTAAATATCAGTATATCATCAAGATATACAATCATAAACTTCCTCATGAAGCCTTTGAGAACTTCATTCATGAGCCTCATGAATATTCTTGGAGCATTTGTGAGGTCAAATGGCATCACAAGCCATTCATATAATCCATTTGTGGTCTTGAATGTCATTTTCCATTCATCCGCTTCTTTCACCCTAATTTGGTGATAACCAATTTTCAAATCCAACTTGGTAAAGTACATTGCCCCTCCAAGGTAATCCATGACATCCTAAATCATAGGTATGTGGAACCTATACCTTATTGTAATTATGTTATGGCCCTTGAATCTATGCATAGTCTCCATTTTCCTCCCTTCTTGGATGCCAACACAACTGAGACTACACATGGGCTTATACTCTTCTTGATCAAGCCTTGATCCAAGAGTTCTTGTACTTTCCTTGCCACTTCAAAATTTTGATCAAGGGTAAGCTTATAAGCTACCTTATTAGGAAAATATGCACCAGGGACAAAGTCTATCTAATGCATTATCACCCTTCTAGGAGGTAAGGTTGGAGCAGTCCATCACTCACTATATCCTTATACTTCTCAAGAAATTATTGTATCTCTTCTGCTATGGGCTCCTTGACAGGCTTCTCTTCTTCCTTAGGCTTAAGAACATTAGCATTTCCTTCATTATCCTCATCCTTAAGATATTTCACAAACTCCTTTCCACTACACAACATGATGTTATAAGTCTTGGACAGTGGCTGCTCCTCTTCTAGCAGAGACCAAATCTTGAAAGTTCTACCTCCCTTCTTGAATGTGATGGAATTATCCTTCCCATCATTAACTACCCCTTTGTCAAATTTCCAAGGTCTTCCTAACATAAAATAACAAGCATACATTGGTAGGATGTCACCCAATAGTTTGTCCTTATACCCTGCTATAGAGAATTCAACCCATTTCTTCTCATTCACCAATACACTTTGGCCTTTGTTTAACCAAGTCACCTTATAGGGATTTACATGGGGTACTTTCATTAACTTGAGTTTGTTGAATGCTTCCTCTGAGATGATATTGTCAGTGGAATCAAAGTCCACTATCACCTTACAAACTTTGCTAAGGATCTTGCATCTTATCCTAAACAAAGCCCTCATATTCTTGGGTTCATCTTTATCTAGTTTTCTTATTAACACTCTCCTAAACATTAGGTTTTCACCCATCTCAAAATCTAGATGGTCAATCTCAGGTGCTTTGACACTTGAAGTGTCATCATGAGCATAGGCCACTCCCTTATCATGATTTGAAGTAGTAGGATTCTGAGGGCACCTATATGTTGGATGGCCTAATTTACCATAGTTGTAACACTTCATACTTGCAAAGTATGAGTTACTTCTACCTCCTCTTCCTCTGCTAGGACCTCCTTGTTTACCACTACCTCTGTTATAGGCCCCTCTTGGAGTGCTTTCAGTTTTATGCTTTGTCAGTTTGGTCTCACCTTGTGTCCTTTTCTCATTGCCACTACCTTGATAGCCTCCTCATTGACCCTGTTGGTTTCTTCCTCTACCTCTATTCTTTAAGTTAGGGTCACCTTTCTTCCTATTCTTTTACTCCACCCTTAGGGCTAATTGATGACATCTCTAAACTATGGTTGGTGTCCAAAAACTATTTCTTCTTGGATGTTCCATTTCAATCCAACCAAGTACCTAGAAACCTTGATTGATTCATCTTCTTGTTTCTTGGACCTAAGACACAATATTTGGAATTCCTCTATATAAGAGGCCACATCCAATTATTTTTACTTCAAATTCTATCTTTTCCTATGAAGTTGAATCTCATAGTCCTCTGACAGATAATTCTCTTTTAGGTTGGTCACCATTACTTTCCAATTCTCTATGGGTTGCTTACCCAATCTAACCATCTCTTCTTGAAGGTATTTCCACCATGGTAGGGCTGACCCACTGAGTCTTGATTTGACCACCTTTATCTTATGTGCCTCTATCACCTGTTCACACTCGAAATGGTTCTCCATTCCTTCAACCCAATCCATCACTACCTCAATGTCCATCTTCCCACTAAACATGAGTATCCCTTCTAATTATTTTCCACCTAATGCTTTGAAGGTCTTAAATAATGGCTCTTCATTTCATGGTGGGTCTCGTTTAAGGATAATGTCCTCCTTATAAACATTTTTACCTCTATCACTGCTTTCTACTTCTCTACTCCTAGCTGCTTCATTAGCAACTTCTTCTAATATTATCCTCATTCCTTCTAAGGCTTCTTCAAGGAGTCTGTTCTTCTCCTTTTTCACATCCACCTCTTTAGCTAGCTCTACATTAGTCAGCATGCTTGACTCTCCCACTAATTCACCAGTAGCTGTAGAAATACACTGTCTTCCCAAGTCTTTAACTTGCTCTGATACCAATCTGATGTAACGAAAAGTCTTCCTCTCTACCCTACCTTCCTCTAGGGTAGCCTATTGGTCACTTCTTGACCTATTAGGGTTCTTGACTTACCCTAACCTTCCAAGGATTCTTTCTACTGATCCTTCTCCTTTGAACTTGCATACATCAACGAAGAAACCAAAATATACATCACCTAGCACATTGAAGCTCTTCTTGCCCCATATTGATTAATTTTTCCAACATGATAAAAAATACTTCTCTATGGAGAGGTAGGATTCTAGGATGTAAATGTGATTTATTCCAACACCCTCAAACACCCTTTACCCTATAACCCTAAACGAGTTTCAAGAAACATACCAAATTCACCCAAAACAGGGCTATAAGCAATTAGGCCTAATTATGCTCTTTTTCTCAAATAACATTAAATAACCCTTAACAAGATGGAAAATGGCCTTTGATCCTGATACCCATTACAGAGACCTAAAATATTTTCTAGGTCTTGACCCCCCAAACTGTCTATATTGTGGCTTCCTAGAAACAAGGCTAAAATTAGGGGTTTGAAAGCACACAGAGGATATTCATCAAAATATTTGTTCCACCATTAAGGATCCTTCACCAAACCTTTCCATTGAATTTGGGACTCCACCACACATGTATCTACCTCTCCACAATCTCTAATTGAAGCTATCAATGCCTTCAATCCTCCTTATCACCTCTGCACTTCTCTGTGATCCCTAGCCATGCAACTCTGGCTCACCTAGGGCTTCACTTTAAAATTATCTTTCTTGAATTCTAGGGCCCCTCCTTCAATTTACTATATGTACAAAGAGTCATGTCCCTAATCCCAAAGGCCTGTGAAAACTCCACAATGGGAAGAGGACATATGACTCCATTTGCAAAAGTTGCTTGGTTCAGACCAATGACTGTCTTAAAACAAAATAAATTTACAAATATAACTAAACTCACACACAATGATAATCTAATACCACACAAAATCTCAAAAGGAACTACTCTCACTTATTCATCCATTACAATTAGCAATCTAATCCATAACAACACAAAATGCTTAGAAAATGTAAAACTGCGACTGTTTCTTCAATTATATAGTCCATACACAAACTTTGCAAAATCGACCAACCTCTTGAAAAGGTAGATGGAGGTCATATATAGTTTACCATGACCCTATCCCAATGGTTTCAAATGGTTAGAAACCTCAAATGCCTGAAAAGACATTATTGCAAGAAATGTTGTCAATGTTGTCAATGACAACATTGACAACTTTTACAACTTTTGTCAATCTTGCATAAAACATGGTCCAACACCTCAAGAACTTAACCTGTTGCATAATTAGTCTAACTAGACCTCAAATAGGTCTCCTAAACCCTTCCTTGTCAAATTTTACCCCTGAATGGATCATTTCCACTATTGCCCCAACATTGGCAATATGAACATAAATGAGCAACTTTGGACATTTCTTGAAAAGAAAGACATTAAAGACCTAATAAGACCTCCTTATATAACACAAAACATCTTAGGACTCACCTAGTCCTATTATTCCACTAGTGGTGTGGCTAGGACCACTACAAGCAAAAAACAACTTAGAAGCCCTAGGCTACATGTTAGCCCTACCTAGGTGCTCCTGCCCCATAAACCACAGTAAGATAATGAAACTACAGTAAGATAATTGTATACAAGCTCATTCTATTCTACTAACTCTATAATAACTAGATCGCTGAATATCTATTAAGAAGATGAAGTTGAATGACATATCAAAAGAATAAGGTATATATATATACTAAAGATGAAACCTCTCCCATGGTATCATTAGTGAAGCAAATAAATCATGTATAAAGAACAACTTTGCTAAATTAGATTATTAAAAATACTTGAGAGGGATCTTCACCCTCGATTGCCGTATTTGCTTACTAATCTGCACTCGAATTTACTTCTCTAAATAAGTTAAGGATTTAAAATGAATTTAAGGATTGTAGTTTTATTGGGATCATATTAGCTAAATACCAGATATGCTAAGGTGATAAAAAAAAATTCGAGATAGTGTTGAAGATCGACATGCAATCCCCTTCTATGATTACATCCAAAATCTTTAATTTAAGAGCCCTGCTAACAACTATATTTAGAAAAAAAATTCAGCTTTGTCACTGATACCATCTGCTGCCTTTTAACAAACAACTAGAACAATGTTACCCTTTGAGTTGCACATGATAATACTGGTTCTTGATTTACAAGGATTCCTTTGGCGAGCTTCATCAAAGTTGAATTTTCATTGGTTTCTGGGAGGAGGGAACCATTTGGCGTTGATTCTTTCATTCCTTTTATAATTCAATTGGATAGAGCTTCTAAAAGGAGAGTAGTAAGGAGAGGCCATTTCTTAAGCATACAATCATCCTAGGAAGTAAAACAGTTTAAGTGGTTAACATATTTCTTTTAAATTGTCTGTTTTTTTTTTCTTCTAAATATTGATATCTGTACTAAATGTTTACATGAGAGATGTAATTCAATGATAAAATAAGATAGCACCAAATGAAAGAGTCATACTTAATTTATTTTTAAAATAAAAAAATTATGAAAAAAATAACAAATAAAAGATGTATGCTAAATTGCCTTCCAGCCGGGAACCCATTACCATTAACATCTTTTACATTTTGAAGGAAAGTGAAGTAATGGTGGAAGAAAAAGATTTAACAAATGATTAATATTGTGTGGAAGCATCTCTGACATACCAGATTTGTGTATTTAACTTATGCACAACTCTAGGTCGTCGAAGGTATTAAGAGCGTTCTTGGTCAAAATTTCAGGGCTGGCTTTGTTTTTCTCAAATGCTTATTACTAATAAAAAATATAAGGAAACTACTATTAGTCGTAAAATACATATGCAATTGAAAATATAAATATATATTTTCTAAAAATATATCCATGGCCGTATAAATCTACTTTATATATAGTATTAATAGGGGGAGACAGATTTATATATTCAAAAGAGATAACATATAGACAAAATATCTAATATACGTAAAATAGATTTATGGGCACAAAAGAATTAACGCATACACTTCTATAATATTATATGAAGTGTTTAAAGTGAGAGACAAATAGACATATACATAAAAGATATAATATACAAATATAGACAGATATATCAATGGGTATATGGACATACTAATTGATGAATAGATAGATTGGAAAATTATTTTCCTATATTTATTCATAAGATAGAACATACATAATAAATTATAATAATTTTTTTGGGTTAATCTTCTATCTATATATAATGTTTATATGTAGACAAGCACATAGATTGATACACATGTATATGTGTGTGTCTATGTACATATGAAAAAAAATAGTTGTATTCTAATGCTATTAGATAGATGTAATTCTACCATAATTTAATTAAATGCAATTAAAAATATTAAATGCTTTTTTGTAGATTTGTTGTGTTTAGTAACTCTACTATAGAGATTTTGAAAATGTTTGAGTGGTGGAGCTATTTAGGAAAGAATTTGGTGAGTAGATGACAAGAATAATTTAAACACTATTGAATGAATTCACATTTAGATTGATGAATCGTAGATTAACTTCCTGCTAATATTTTTTTCCTTTAGACAACGCTTTGCTGAAAATATTGGCGAACTATTCTTTTAATCTACAATAGTAAACATAATTTTCCTATTAGTGTATAATCATTTTGATGCAGTCAACCTCGAAGGATCCAAATAAAGGATTGTCCAAACTTGCAGCCAACAACAAGAACAACACAGCGGAAACAACACAGCACAAGATATGTCAATATCAACATATATTATCTCGGAATTCCAATTACATGCAACAAGTCGGGCTGTAAGGCCTCCTAGTTAGGGCTAATTACATCAATAGATTCAACAAGATCTCGCAGGATCCAACCTTATCCATCTACCCTATAGGTAAGTGGAAGAAACTAGATCTGAACTTGTGCTCGCAAGACACCAAGAAACCTGCAATCTCTGTCTACCCACTTATAAATATCTGCAGCAACTTACAATCTTTCAACTCATTAGCTTATTCTTCTATCCTCTATCTATCTTCTCATCATTTTCTCCTGTCTCCCTAAATATCAGCCTAGACTCTCTTTTATACACAATTTCCACAAGTCGGCTTGTAAACAATAATTAAATGACCCAATCTGCCATACACTCTACAATGAACAAATATTAAATGCACCAGTTGGTTGCAAATAATAAAAAAATACATAGGAAAACACATCAAACCAGATTTAGGTCCACACAAGATCCAATGCCACAAATCCGTATGAATCAAAACTCAACACGATCCCAATGACCCCCTTAAATCACAGATGCAATCGCCAATGTCTATTGAATCCATAAACACAAGTCAGTGAACCCAAACAACCAGTCGGTAAACAAGCACAACGAGAGCCAGAATACTCGGTGAAAGACACAACCAAACATAACTCCATTGAACAGACACCACCGAATAATATGCTACCAAGAAAAACACCATCAACCTGCACACACTGAGAAACTACCACAAAGCAATGTACTGTGATGAGAATATCATCAAAAATACCAACACTGAGCACCACCAAGTCTAGTCACCGAGTCCAACAGTGAAGCAATACATCTTCCAACCGAGAACTACCACCATAGTGACCAAGAACCTCAAGTCTCCAACCAAGTTAACTACTAAAACATAAATCAAACCAAAACATGTTTTTGGTGACACAAGATTACCAACTACCCCAGGATGCTCCTGCATCAGACCCCCTAGGTGCGAAAAAGATGTTCTTAGAAGCTGGATGAACATTTGTTGGGATTCAACACATAGATCCCAAACTGGTTCTTGATATACATGTCTTCCAAGTCCTCAACCAACACAGTCTTCCCTCAGTTGTTCTTCTGCTTCCTTTTACGACTAGTACTTGTTTATTTATCTTCATATTTATTCACAGTCATGCCTACACCATCCACTGCAACCACTTCATATCTGCTACCAATCCTCAAGTTCATCCTCCCGAGCTCTGCATCCTTCAAAGGAATTAAAATAGACTTCTACGCATCCTTCAATATAGTAAAGGAATTTATTTTACATTCACGAATAGCCTCTCTTTCATACTACCAAGGTCTACCGAGTAAAACATGACAAGAAATCATCTCCACAATGTCACATACTACTTCATATCTATAGGTACCAATGTTAAAACTCACCATGCACTTCTCTTTCACTTCTACTGCGTGACTAGCTTGTAACCAATTTATCCAATAAGGACAAGGATGCCTCTACCTTTTCAAACTAAGTTTCTGAACTATCTTCTCAACAACTAGGTTGTCAGTACTTCCTCCATCAACAATCATCTTACAATATTTACCACTAGATTTGTACACAGTCCCAAACAAGTTCTTCCTTTGACAAGAATCAACTTGCTTCAAGGAAAGAAAAGTTCTCCTAAGAAAGAGAGTCACACCCTCTAACTTAGTTTCATTCTCAGTAACTTCATTCACCACAATATTTCAGTGACTAGCGACCTTCTTATCTGCATGGGGACATTCAAATGACCAATGTCCTTCTTCTCTACAGTTGTAAAAAGTACCTCTGAACACATCTCTACCTATCTTTCTCCTTTGTTAGACAGGTTTTAGGTCATCTTCAACCCTTGATTTGTTCTTTACCGATTGTTCGTGCTTCTCCTTCCCTTGGGAATTACCAGTGTCTTCTCTTCAACCTATCTTCTTCCTTTAGTGCATACTGATAAGCATCTTCCACCGAGTCAATCTTCAAAATACCAATCTCATCTTGGACATTAAATTTTAGACCATTAACATACCTCACCACCTTTTCCTTAGAAATTTCTCTATGCACTGACTGAATAGTCAACTTGTAGAACTCCTCGGTATAATCTCCCACAGTCATCTCCTTCTGTTTCTAATTTTGCAGTTTCTTAAATAACTCAAGTTCATAGTCCGCAGGAATGAACTTAGCTTTTTCACCATCAATCTCCACCGATTGATCTTCATCTCAATTTATTCTTCTTGGTCCCTGTGCAATTCTTTCCACCATAAAGAAACATGTCCCTTCAACTTTGTATATACCAATCTTACTCTAAGCGGGTATTCAATGTCTTCCAACTCAAAGTAGTCTTCTAACTCACCGATCCAATTAATCAGATCCTCGGGTCTCAATGTATCTAAAAATTTGTAAACCTCCATCCGGTAGTTTGTACTCAACCAAGCTCTAGATCTGTGCAACTGATCATATCTGTCTCCTCTAGATCTCTCTATCTGATCGGTTCTATCATCTCCACTAGATCCAGCAGTTTCAAAATCTTTAGTAGCTTCTTCATAACCATCATCCTTTCTCGAAAATCTATGTAATCCAACATTTCTAATACCTTTTATGATTTCATTCTTCATTGCCATCATCTCAGATATGAATCTTTTTGTTATCCTCGCTTCTACCTCTTCAGAAAGATCTGTAATCATCCTAGGGTCAAATTTTCCTAGAGGCATCTCTCCAAATATTTGAAAACCCTAAGCTCCACAAGAAATGAACCAACTCTTATACTACTTGATGTAGTCAATCTTAGAGGATAAAAATAAAAGATTGTCCAAACTTCAAACCAACAACAAGAAAAACATAGCAGAAACAACACAACACAAGATATATCAATATCAACTTATCTTATCTTAGAATTCCAATTAAATGCAACATGCCGGGTGGTAAGGTCTTCCCAGTTAGGGCCAATTACATCAACAGATTCAACAAGATCTCACAGGATCCAACCTTATCCATCTATCCTATAGCTAAGTGGAACAAACCAGATCTGAACTTGTACTCACAAGCCACCAAGCAATCTGCAATCTCTGTCTACCCACTTAGAACTATCTGCAACAACTTACAATCTTTCATCTTAGTAGGTTATTCTCCTATCCTCTATCTATCTTCCCGTCATTTTCTCCTGTCTCCCTAAACATCAACCTAAACTCTCTTTTATACACACTTTCCATACATCAGCTTGTAAACAATAATTAAATGACCTATTCAAACATACACTCTACAATGAACAAATATTAAATGCACCAGTTGACTGCAAATAATAACAAAATACATAGGAAAACACATCAACCTAGATTTAGTTTGACACAAGATCTAATGCCACAAATCCACATGACTCAGAACTGAGCACGATCCCAATGACCCCCTCAAATCATGGATGCAATCTCCAATGTCTGGCCAATCCATAAACACAAGTCAATGAACCCCAAAAACTAGTCGGTAAACAAGCGCACCAAGAGCCAGACTACTTGGTGAAAGACACAACTGATTAGAACTCCACTGAACAGACACCACAGATTAATATGCTACCGAATAAGACACTAGTGATCTAGATGCGCCAAGAAACTACCACCGAGCAGTGTATCCTGAATAGAATATCATTGAAAATGACTACACTAAGCACCACCGAGTCTAGTCACCGACTCCAATAGTGAATTAGTATATCTTCCAACCGAGAAATTCCACCATAGTGACCGAGCACCTTAGGTTTCTAGCCAAGTTAGCTACTAAAATAGAAATCAAACCAAAACATGTTTTTGGTGACACAGGATCGCCAACTATCACAGAATGCTTCTGCATCACATTTAATTAAGTAATATTTAATATCAAAATTACTTTGATCCATCTTTAAAAGACCTGCATATATGATAAAAAAATTTAATTAAGGATCAAAAATATTTTAAATGTACCCTAAATACTTTTATCAAAATGTTGCCTACAACAAATAGTCAAAAAACTGGCAATTAGCTATAAATAGCAACAATTTAAAGTCTTAAAGACTAAATACAGAGAAAGAACCTACATAACAAACATATTTATACTTTTTAAGGCTTTGACAACCTCATATTCTATTTATGATGTATTAAGAGCCAACCTCTTCAAGTCTTGTAGTTCTTTATGAAAATGAGAAATTGTCATTTTCAAGTTTCCATGAGTCCTTGTGTATGGTCCTTTTTTCCTTAATAAATATCCATTTTCCCTCTTCAATTACATCAACACTAGAAACTTGTGTTAGATTGCGATAAATCCTGTCAAACTTGTCAACGAGGTTCTTCATATTCTTTGTATACTTTTTTATCATCTTCTGGCTAAATGAAACCAAAGTGTTAGATTATCATTAATATTTTTCATCTTTGTTTCCTACCCCTCTTCCCTGATAATTAGTTTCCATAGTTTCCACATCCTTGATTACATTATATAGTGAATAAACTAGACTAATGATTTCATTCTCACCTCAAGGAGCTTCTTGATTCTACATACCATCCATCTTACACTAAATATCACATAAATTTATATTCATTAGGTTTACCTTATGGAAAATATTTTTGTTTTTAATTTCCAATGAATCGATAGCCGCACTCTTGGCTATACCCAAAATCTCAACTGGGCTTTCATACTCATAGTTACATAGAGAAGTCTCTTTAGCTAAACATAAGGGAAGGCGTGACCTCTATTCCATTCTATGATTAGTAGTGATTCCCTATATATAATCTGATGAGAAGAATCTTCAAGCGCAATATGAGAGGAAACCAATAGGGAGGCCATTTTTCTAGGTATTTTCTTCCTACCAAACATAGGGATTTTAGCATCCATTTCTAAAAAAATTGACTCCAAATCTACATTGGTACTACAATCTCCTCCTTTGGAGTATTCATTATAAAAATCCTCCTTCTTAGTCTCCTCATTATCTCCTAATGAAATAAGCAATACCCTAATCTTATATTTGGACGGGGAAGGAAGAGACTTCTAATATTCCACAATGATAAAATCAAACCCTCATGTAAGTCGAGGTTTCTAAGCTTCTTCTTATGATCTTTAATGCTAGCTACCACAGAAGATAAGAGATAGAAAGGGAAGGAAATTCAAACCATGTTGAAAAAACTATTGGGAAACACAAAACAATACCCATAAACTATGGTGAAGTGGTAGTTCTAAGAGAAGTACTTAATCAACAATTTTAGGATCACTACTCAGGTCTTTTTAATGTACTTGATTTCACAACCACTTTTAATCTTTCTTTCTAGTCTCTTTCCTTCATTTTTCCTCAAAACCATTTCAACCATAAAATATGAAGCCTTTCAGTTTTGAAAAATCATGTGGCCATCCATAAGAAACCATGTAACCTAGGTAATTAGGTTGTTGGTAATATCCCACATTTACATTCTTGAAATTATATGAATTTTTTTTAGTAATCTTTGTACTAAAGCCATGAATATTTCCAAATATGTTGTTGAACCTCCTTTCTCAAGGTCATCAAAACTATGGTATTTTTCTCACCTCACAATATTTTATAGGTTCTAACTAGTAACTATCACAACCCATATGACTTCCTCGTAAATAAAATGTAGGATTCACTTACATAGATATGGGTCTCACCTAGCAGAATAAGAAAAAGAAAAAGGGGCACAAAACACCCAAATAAAGTGTGCAAGATTTTATGGAAAATCCACCTATTATATTTTGCGGCAATCATGATGAATTAAGTTTGATTTTTTCCCATGTATCCTTTCAAAGGCTATCATTTTAGGGACATTCATTCATCCCCTTTTATTCATATCATTAATTTATCACTATTGAGCCATATTTTAAGAAAAAAATAGATATCGTATTTGAGTATACTTCTGATTATTTAATTAAATGATTCCCTTGACAAAATTATTTTATAAACTATATCTAATATATATGTCCCAATATCTATTTATGAAAATTATTTCTTGTTTTAAAAATTAAGCAAAATAATGTTTTACAGGGACCTAAACCTCAAAGTCTACAAACCAGCAAATAAAAAGTTTATGGATAGAGGAAACAAACATCAATAAAAAAACAAGAGGGGGGAAAAAGACCTCCCTCAACCAAAAAAACCTAGACCAAACACCTAAAAATAAACATAAAAAAGAAACCACCTACTGCCATCCTTGAAGACCCCAGAGGGTTTCATCCATCTTCACATCTAGTTCTTTCATCTTAGCCACATTGTCTTATAGCTCCAGAATATCCTTGCTGGTCGAGGAGGTCTGGCTCGTCTTAGCTCTAGTTCTTGATTCGGGACCTTTACCCTTGATAGTAGTGGGAAAATATTATTTGTTGTTATTGCTAGAAGAGAAATTAATTCTTAATTTCTAAGACGAATGCCATCTTAATTAAGGAGTTTATACTCATAATAAAAATGAAAGAAGATAAGGGTTCATGAGTAAGAGAAGATTATAATACCTTCGCATTTGGTTATTTAGATGTGTGGATGGAAATTATAGAGGACTTAATATATAATTATTAAAGAGAATCAAATAATAAAAAATGCAATCCTAAACAACCATAGTGCTTATACAATAAATCCCACAGTTTATTAGTTAATGGAGTAGAATGCTTCAATATTCAATTTGAGGTGTATTCAATATTTTAAAATAAGGATGAAACATTTTTGTTGAGAATGTAGTTGATATAATTACTATCCATAACTTCCACCCATGATAACCGAAATAATATAACTAATCTTATGCCTAGGATAACACTAACATTTCCCTCCTTATTACATTCTTCCTACAAAACTATCAAAGGGACGCCCCTTAAGGCTTACACCACAAAACTTGTTGATTATAGAATATGAAAATACATTTTTAGGTTTTATCCTAAAGATGTAAATACTAAACAAAGCAAGGCTCCATCAAGTTGTCTCTTGACTGTAGGAAAGGTGTAACTATAAGTTGGTTTCTTGATTTTTTTGTCTAAAACTATCAAATCATAGAGTCTTAAATCATTCAACAAAAACACCTACGAGATCTAAGAGATCTATATTATTGGCTAATGACCATGAAAGGGTATAATTTTTTTATCATGTATTTTAAATATCACCATGCAAGATTCCATAATTATCTCAACACCAAATATTCAACATATCTCAAAATTGAATCTTCATAATACATGCATTATTCAAAAAACTATTGGCATAAAATAGGAACTCTAAAAGAAACTAATAAAGTTAACCCAAACAAATTCTTCTAATGCAAAATACCATCTCAAATCTATAAACTAACTTGAGATGATGTAAATTCATCCATGTTCTATTGTAATCCATCCTCCAATAGTGACCCTCCTATAATTTATCCATTTGATGTTTTAGATGAGTCCTTATAGGTCCCATCCTCAAACTGAGATTTGTAAAGGAATGTTGTAAATCCATCAAACCATGTCATTATATATTATGCCTCTTTGTGTGCATAATAACATCTAGGATCACTTGCATAGAATAAATATCTAACACTATTAACATATAATACACTATTTACTCCTTTAGAAACCATTGTCATTATATTCCCTTCTTGTTTTAGAATAGTGAACATCTAGCAAACACTCGTCTCTTCATCCATGATATGAACCAAATTTTGTATAGTTTTCATGAATTTTCCAAATCCTAGTGAAAATAATATATGGCCCAATTTTTAGAATTTCTTAAGAGCTGTAGTGTTATCTAATTCTCCTCTCATATGTACGGGGTAAAAATTTCCGTCAAGTGTAAATGAATTTATCTCTAAGAAAGTGAATTCTAAATATATAAAAACTTTGTAAACACATGTAATTAAAGTCTCAATTTTCCCCAAAAATCTCAAAATTGAGAATTGTAATTAAAGGAGTACAAATTTCTAATATTAACAAAAATTTAGTTTGATCAAATATTGTCCATTTTTCTTCAATCTTAATACCTTACATGTAGAAGAAAAATATAATGTGCAACAAATGTGTTCTAAAATAATTAAAAGATAATACTCCTCAAACATTTCTTTTAACTTTTAAGCATTCTCCATAGAGCCCAAATAGATATTGAAAATTTCATGCTCTTATACATTCCCTTCCATGAAATCAATGGTATGTCATACCCAAGATTTATCACCATGGGCATACTTCTATAATGACATTATTGCCAAAATAAATGGCTGGCACAAATTTTCAATGTTTTGGACTCTCTCCTAACTAGAAAGACCTATTTTGTTTCCTTGTACTTAATTATCCTCACTATTTCCACACCACGCTCTTTTCATTGATTTCCAATATAGATTGAATCCTTTAATTATTTCATTTCTAATGTGTTGTTTTGGACCTGTCTTTATTCAATTTTAAATAAAATAGAGATGATTGACATAATATAGAAAAGTATGAGGATTGTCCAATAGGAAGATATAAATAACTCTCATGTACTGTCATTTTATTTTTAATAAAATAATATAAAAAAATAACAAATACCAAATATTTTTAGACCAAGTAAATGGTTGACTTCAAATGATCATAATGCCTTCTTCAACAGTTAGCACTTTGAAAAAATTAGAATATTGTTTAAAATTATGTCAAGAGATGTGTCTATATTTAGTGTTGATTTGAAATGAAGGAGAAACCCAAAAGTATTTTCCGCTGAATTCAAGACATACTTATTTAAGGTAGTCACCAAAGATCATTTTCTAAGGGATTTATCTTTTTCTTCTAGTGACATTATAACAACCATCATGCCACAACTTTAATATTTCATCTCATTTTCAATCTTGACTATTAAAGGGGACTAGAATTGTGTTTGGAATTGTAAATAATATTATTTCTCACAAGAAATTGTAGGACACATGTCTATCCTTAATTCTTTTTATCAGTTACCAAACCTCCTACACTAATAATGATCAAATAATACCCTATACATGCCTAGTGATTGAAGAAAAGTTCTCTAAATTATTGCATCAACAAATATGTACAATTAAAAAGCTAAATTGAGTTGGTCATATGGAATGAATGGGTAGAATTATTGAGTAATCAATTTGACCTACATTGAGAATTTGTAAATAAGGAGAAAATATTGTAGTTGTTTGTGTACTTTATATAACTATTGTTCATAACTATCACCCATAATATACAATATAATATATAACTAATTCTATACCCATTTAGTTCTACCAACAATAGATTCATATTAATATTGAATATAAATATGTATTAAAATAAAATATATAATTAAATATAAAAATGCTCTTGTTCATGTACGAAAAGATAACAGCGAGACTGTAATTCTACAAATGAATCCACTTAAATGTGTAATCAATTTCATTATTGAATCATGCAAAAATAATATATTCTTAAATGGATTTGCAACAAAGAAGAACCATTTTTTTCTTAAAATAAAGGATTAGTGAACTGAACTGTCTAATTATTTGTTTAAACTAAAATTTCCCAAAGATGGCATTAAGTTATATCTCCCACCTGAGGAATGACTTAAGGTTAATAAGGAAGGGATGACGAAGGGAAATTCTGAACCTACTAGATGTGGGGCAGTGGTGCATGATAACTATGGTAGGTTGGTCACTATGGTGGCCCTCCATTTCAGTACCTAGACAAACCACTTATTTTAGGCCTATGCAACCTATGTTAGGATAAAATTGGTTAAAGTAAAAGGTTTGAGAGGATTTTGGTTGGAATGTGACTTTATCCTTATTATTAATTGTCTAAAGGGATCTTTCCCCCTAGCTAGTCAATTAAGTCTACTATGAAAGATTTTTGTATGATAAAAAGGGGCTTTGATCAATTTTAATTATCTTATGCTTACCGGAAAGACAATATGGTAGCAGATATTTTAGCCAACATTTGGTTGGCTTGATTTCTAAAAAAGAGTGGAATATTTATGATATGATACCAATGAAACTCAAATACTGATATTTCATGATTATGATGCATGTGAAGTTCTATGGTTTTGAGAAATTATGATGGATGATGTATTTATGATGTCCTTAGTAGGAAATAATTTATGAGGTATATGGAAAAAAATTTGGTTTCCTTTTGCATTTCTTTTATTTAGTTCTATTTGGCACTCTCTATGTTGTAGATAGACAAGATTTGGTTCTTTTACATGATAAGAGGGATAGGAATCATTTGGAGCCCATCATTTAAGAAAAGTGGCAAAATAATAAAGCCCCGTGGTGTGAGCTCTAGGCAGGGGGTCTTACTGGTTATATCAAGAAGCTTCATGGTGCATATGCTCTTGTTACAAAAGAATGCTAGAAGAAGAGAGTTCTCTATGTGTATGGTTTGGAACTGGAGGTTAATACGGAGCTGGTAGATAAAGTTTCTAATACTTTATTGAGGGAGGGAAATTCTATAGAGATAAAAAGAGTGCCATATAGGCCATGGAATTATTTTTATTATCAGATGAGAGGAGGAAAGTTAGAAAGACTACTTCCAATTCATGAGTGACAACCTTTCTTGTGAAGCCTTGGAGGGATATCACTAAGGTTATCATGCATTACATTACCCTTGCCGGTAAATTTTGCACAATTTTTAGTTACTACTTTATAATTCTAAATCATTTTCGTCATGATTAATTTATTTCCATGGCCTTTTATCTAGTTTTTTTTAATTTAAATAATAGTATAAGGGCCGATAGGAAGAATGCATCTTCACATATTATATACGAGGGCTTAATATTGTTAATCACGAAGTATGTCAAGGCTCAATATGTTGAGAAAAATCCCATGGCTAAAAATGGTATTGAGTATAAGATAAATGTATGTATTTATTATGGGGATACCTCCTTGGATGAGGAGGTAGATTCTAATGGGGATGAGATATTCCATATATAAAAGGAGCAGGGCCCCTCATCGTCTAAACCTAAAATATTATCTAGTAGAAATATGATTGTTTTATCTCATGAGGAAGAGGACCTAGATTATCTGCCTGACTCGGTGGACCCTAGTAATACCAGGAAGGGAAAAGGTGTAGTTAGGGTTTCTATTTCTAGTGCTAAAGGGAGGTCTATGATTTATGGGCTCCCATTTCTCAATGTTAACACAAAAAAAAAAAAAAAATGAAAGAATGTCCCTCAAGTTGATTTGGGTACGTCACTGGGGGATGAGGGTGTTAATAATTTCATGCCCATGGACGGTGTTGGGATTACCCCAAAGGAAATGGGTTCTTTGGTTCCTGAGAATACAAACTGTATCCATGATTTGGGGAATTTATAGGATAAACAATTTTTCTATTTATGTGGATTATATAGGAGATTAAAAACTATCTAAGAGAAGGTAAATCCTTCTTTAGGGAGTCTTGATAGTATTCTAGCCAATATGAAAAATTTTACCAATAGGGTCAAGGATTTGAAGGATTACTATGAAGAACACATAAAGGTGTTAGAACATGATGCCCACAATCTTTAGGGAAGTCTAAGTGCAGTGATGGTCATGAACAAATATTCCATGGATAACACAAGGGATGGTCTTGATAGACTCAATGAATAGGATAAGGGTCTCCATACGATATCTAAGGGTAATTCTCCCATTGGTGGAAATAAGATGGGTAAGAAAGGGAAGGCTATGAATGTAGATAATCGCAAGAGGTGCAATATGCCTATAGATGACGTGGATGATGGTGTAGATGAGATGACCCTGCCTGGTCCAGGAGCGGGACTCCACAACATGAGAAAGGGCTCAAACCCTGTTGACAACATAATTAGGAAATTAAAGATCATCAATATGGATATCATTTGTAAGAGCGATAAAATGGTCAATATTTTGTAGGCTTGTGGTATAGTCTTATGTATTGTTGATGGTTGTAGTTCCATAGGTTTGGGTAATCCCTAGTTTTTTGTGGGATGATTTTCTTTTGTTTTTTTGATAGTTCTAGGATGATTTATGATAAAGTGTTTTTTTGGTGTCTTTTTTTAGACTTTGGGTTTTTGGTCCCTATAAAACCAGTTTTCCCCTTTATTCAAAACATGATCTTCTATCTATTCATGAGATTGATATAATCAAAGATGTGGCATAAATTATCTTTAATTTTCATGAAAAATTATAAATATTAAAATAATTCTACACTACTAAGAACAGTTTAATAAATTTGCATCAAAATAAAGAAAAAATATTTTTCCATCAATACTAGTGCATAGCTTATAGAGAATAGAACTGGGGAAATAGAAAATGTAAACATTTTTATAAATATAAGGGAAATAATATTAAAGTTCTCAATCTTAATGTAACACATAAATAATAAGTAGCCATGTATTTAAGGATGATTATGTGTTCAGAATAGCTTCGACATATTTCACATGTATTAAATAATACCACATTACAAAATCCGTGCAATCACTGATGATTATGCTAGACTAGAAAGTAACCAATACATTGTGATAATAAATGAAAGACATGCGGATGATAAATAGGTTGAATAACTAAGAGGAGGGTGAATCAATTACAATATAATAAATTTATTAGCCTTATTAAATCTTGGAGAAAACTAAAAGTAATCTAACTCTTAAAACATATATTAAAATAAAGGCACAAAACACCATATACCATGAACACCCAAAGTTACATGGAAACCCAAGATATAATTTCTTTTTAGAGAAGCTAATTCTTATGAATAGAAACATTGATTAAGGTGACACCCATTAAGGTGATTTTTACAAAGGCTCAAAATTAGTTTTCTCACTGCAAGTAAGGCTCATTTCCAATTGGCTCATTACCAGTTAAGCTCAGTGCCAATAGAAAAGGCCCACTAATAGAATTTAAGAGTAATGAAATTGAATCCACCACTCAAGTCACTATCACCAACAATTAGAAATATAGGATTGATATTATAGTATTCTATTGGGTACACAAATTCACATACTCATCAATACATAGATATTTCCTTGCTCGATTTGCATCCACTATGCACATTCTTTCACTTTAGCATCGAATAGTATCATTGCTTTCTTATACCATACCATTATATCATAAAAATATAAGTTGTCCTAACATAATTTGAAATAGGTCACAATAAATTCCCACAGTGCCAAGAAATAAAACATAGACCACAAAAAATGTCCTCGCTTAATACAATACGCTATACAATCATTATGATAATAAGAAACAAGAAATAGGGTGTACATGTTACAATGAAAGATCATATTTTGAAGCATAATAATGACTTTCTAGAGAGGTCCATTTTGAAAGGACTGATCCACATTATGTTGCAAGATGAATGGGACCAAGATGAACATAGCTAAATATGGATCTACTCAACACATCATCTAGAGCACACTACACCATATCACCAAATCATCAAGTCAAAATCAAAATCCAAACATAAGATATTAGAATAAATTAAAAAAATGATAATAGCATCAATATCACATTCTAGCAATTTTCCCCCTATGTTGTTTATGACAACATTTATCACTAACAAGTCAAATAGCTCAATATCAAATAATGTCATCAATCTCTATTTTTATCCCCCTTTGAAAAAAAAAAAAACAGTCTTCTCCCCATAAGAGGGAGCCCCTAAGAATCCATCTAGATAATAGTGGATAATAGTAAGCATAAAATAACCTAGACCAATCTGCACACTAGCATATCTACTAAACACTAGGAAGAGGCAAAACCCCCAGGTTCTGCTGAAGATACTCAAAATTATATTTGCACAATGACTTTGTAAAGGTATCTAGAATCCTCTCAGTTGTAGGTAGTATCTTGTCGTAATGCCAATGTTTTTTTATTCTTGTAGAATATCCCAAAAATATGGTTTCATAAGCTTTGATATTAAACTTTCCAATATTGTCTTCATCTATCCAAATAAAACATTTGTTTCAAAAAATTTAAAGTATTTCATTGTTGTATCTCTTCCATACCATAGCTCATAATGTCTTTCCCTATTTTCTTTGGCTAAGTACTATGTTACATGTATATACTATTGTAAGTATTTATTTTCTCTAGTAAAACTCTAGTAAATTTCCTTCCTTGATAATTTTCCTTACTCATTGAATTGTGTGATTCATTCTTTCCACTACAAAACTTTATTGTTGTGTTCTAGGGGCTAATAACTATATTTTATTGTCATGTTTATCATAGAAAATTATGAATTCTCAGAAGTAAACTCACCTCCTTGTGTCAGATAAGATAAGTAAACAATGGAACACAGGGAGTGGAAGTTTTGGAGGAAGAATAAGAGTTTTAAATTTTTAATCAATGGAGCAAGGCATTAATGTGCTAGATCTAATGTTGTGCCAGTTAATTCCGCACAAAACCCCAGTGGGGATCAATGAGGAAAACCTGAATAAAAATATTTAGGTTGACCTAGGGGGGAAAGTTGACTTGAATAAAAGTGTAACCCAAAAGGGAAACCATAATCCAAGAGTAGCCGCACATGGTCCCAATGATGGTGATACCTCTATTGGTACTAAAAAGGGACATACGACTGAAAACATAACCCATTTCTACGGGGTGTTTTTGGTGGTTAAGGAGGGAAATACAAACCTTGGAATTCTCTGTTTAAAGTGAAACCATATGGTAAATATTTTTTCCCTCGAGTCAAAATCATCTCTGATGCAACAAAGGGTAATTTTTTTTATCTCTATCTTGTTGGAAAGTGACATTGCAAGCAATTGTTATTTTGTCATTGATATCAAACCTTAATTGGTGAGATTATTGTTATCTATTTGAGTACCATATCTATTGTTGATGAAGAAGATTTAACAAGAAGACCAAGTGAATGGTTGAGTTAAGGCAATTCAAAGGGTATTTGATCAGTTGCCACTCTAGCAAAGTAATTAGTTGTTTATCTTTCAAAGATAGTTTTTATGGCTGTTCTATGCCGAGCAAGTTTGGCTTGTGCTGAGAAAAGTTGCTTATGATGAGAAAAGTTCCTTGTGACAAGAAAAAATTTGCTCAATGTCGAGCACCATTGAAATTGCCGAGTGGAAACAGTGATGTTGGCCGACTTATAGTAATTGGATTAATGATGAGATTTGAGATCTCTGGCTGACTTAGTTGATCTTATTGGGATATGTAATGTTAATTAAAGATTGATCCACATCATTTAATGTATCGGTAACCATAATTAATGCATGGTTTCTAGATTTAATTAGAGACTACTTTGGAGAAGTAAATGTAATGCAAAGATGGAATTATCTGTTGGATCTGACCTAACCTAAGATCTATGATCTTGTTTAAGCGGAAAAATATTTATCTCACCTAGAAAGAGAGGTATATGATAAGCTCAAGGGGTTATTCATGAAGTTTGAATGAATGTATGTGTATGCAAAAGGTTTGCATAGTTGATTTACTGTTTGGCATGATCTAGCAGAGAAGGCAAAAGGCAAAAGTAGAAAGTTGCATGTGTGATTGCTTGACAGATTTCCAAGCAGATCAGAAGGTTGAAATGACAATGTAGGCTATCTAGTAAGTTAAAATCAGAGCTATAATTGGATCTAAATTGCAAAGTAAGTTGTATGTACCAGATCACAACTATTGATTACTTTCTTACCATTGTATCAGTTAAATCCTTTAACAAGGTTGAGTTAATAGGACCATTTGTATAAATCCTCTAACAAGGTGACATTCAAATTGGAATGTTCTAAGTCCTCTAACATGGCCACTCCTAACAGGGTGATTAAATCCTTTAACCAGGTCACATCTAGCAGTGTGTTATTGTAACCTTTCACAGGGTTGGCTCCTCACAGGGCATCACTTCAGAAGAGTGAAAACTTTGTAGCATGTTACTGGTGGTTTTTCCCATATTGGATTTCCACATTAAATAATTGTGTCAACTTGAGTGAATGATTATGGTTTTCTTTACTGTTATGTTACTACAAGCTAATTTCAATTGATAGTAAACTGCATGATTAAATTTATTGATTTATGCTACTACTGTCGAGTAGATCTAAAGTACAGAAAGTTTTTATTTTCTACATCTAACCCTAAGGATAACTGATTCACCCCTCCCCTGTCAGTTATTCTAAATTCATTCAAACAATTGGTATCAAAGCATTGGCCTCCTGGAAACAGTTTGAAGGTACTTGGAGTGAAAAGATCAAGATGTATAAGAAGGAGGTTCCCAAGCTGAACGAAGGTAACTTCCCTGCATGGCAGAGCTTGATGAAACTACATTTGGCTGGTATTGGAGATGATTCTAAGTGGCTTATTGAACATGCCTATGTACCACCTTATACTCCTCTCTTATTTGTACAACTAAGAGAAAAGCAAGAGCACAATCAAGCAAGGTTGGAGATCGCCTCCTCATTGAGCTATTATGAGTTTGATGATATAAAGAGCTGTACAAATGCAAAAGAGATGTGGGACAAACTTGCAACTGTCTATGGTGGAGACACAAATGTGTTGAGATCTGAATTAGAAAGTCTAAGAGGTAAGTTTGATGAGATGAAAATGCAAGAAGGTGAAAATCTCATTCAGTACTATGGTAGAATAAAAGAAGTTGTAAATTCCATTAGAGGGGATAATGGAACTATTGACGAGAACACCATTATGAGAAAGGTACTGAGAACTTTACTTCCTATATATGCTATTAGATTTTTTGCAATTCAAGAATTGAGATGTACTCCTAACAATAATCTGAATCTGGAAAATCTGATGGGCAGACTCACTACATTTGAAATGTCAAATTATGATAACTATAATCCACAAGGGATTGATTTTGTTGTTAGATCACAACTGCTTCTCAAAAAATCTAAGAAAGGAAAGAAACATGTGGATAGTGATAGTGACACTTCTGATGATGATCTTGAAGAGATTGAAGCACTCATGGCAAAAAGGCTCTCTAGAGGAAAAGGAAAATATAGAGGTAAACTTCCTATTATTTGTTTTTCATGCAACAAAGTTGGTCATATAGCTGCTAGATGTCCTGATAAAAATGAAAAAGATGAAAGAAGGGACAAAAAATACAAAGAATACAAAGACAGAAAGG
>MU223557.1:429701-446109 GCA_018584345.1 Thuja plicata | reverse complement strand
ATTAATAAGAGAATTAATTATTAAATGCCTAAAGTTTAGCTTAAGTAAAAGAGAGATAATAAGTGACTTAATAATTAAATCAATATGATTTAATTAATAAGTGGAATCACTTTATTACTCTAACAAATATAACTCAATATACAACACCTTACAACTCTTTATCAATTTAAACAATAGAAAATGATAAGAAACTGCTAAATGATGACCACTCATTCATTGGCTCTCAATTACCATGAAGAACATACAACCCATAACCATAAAACTCAAAGTGATTCTAAAAAGGTTTTGATTTAAACTTTGTAGAATATAGTCAAACCCAAGTAAACATATTTCACTATAGAAGGTACTAATTCCTGATCAGTTCTTTATTCATTGGGCAATATCTCTAATGCAGATGCAGAATACACAAACCAACTATTGTCAAAGATTCAAGTCATAAAGACAACTAACCTAGACAAAACACTTCTTATAAAATCCTTGTAGAGACCAAATGAATCAATGTCTTATCGAGAGAAATATTTAATTTGATCCTAGATGAAAACTAACGAATAAAAATGAAAACATAGATAAACTTTATGCAATGAATCATAAAATTCAAAATTTAAGAAATAGGCACAAATGAGAGACTTGAATCTGGAATATTTGTATTAAGAATTAAGAATCATATTCCTGTATCAATCTAATTAAAAATATACACCACTTCATTAAATGCAAAAGACCAAACACTTTCTATTTTATATTGACACATTCTAGATGCAAATATACCATATTCCTGACTAGAAATAGGTATGCAACTTGATCACTCAATGTTTTTCTACCCTCCCAATTTTATAGCCCTTTCTAAATGATCTTGGAAATTCTTTTATAGAACAAGGATTGCAACAAACATTAGATAATTTAGGTCAAGAGCTAACAACCAAATACCAAATGACCCACATGAAAGACAAAAATAAGCAACAAAACAAATAACTAAGTTATTACAAGATAATTTCTTATTGGACTATAGGGCCTTTGCAATAAGTCCAAAATTGTTCTTGTTGGCCAAATAAAACCTTTGTCTTTATTGCTTTCTGCACAAAAATCTGATTTGTAGCCACAAATAACCTTAGGATGTTGGAGAAGAGTCCCCTAGGGTTATAAAAGGTTTGTAAATAGCCTTAGAAACCTCAAAACAGCACTTCTCAACATAAATACATTCTGAGCCATCCAATTTCCACCCTTTGGCACCCCACAACTGCATAAATGCAGTCCAAATGATCAGATTCATTTATCTTCCCTCATGCAGCATGAAGCACAAAGGCTCCACATCAAAAACCTCTAGAAAATATTTAAAAAATCAAATATATGTTATAACGGCTGGCCCTAGCATGGAAGTACCATAAATGGCCTAGTTCAACCTTTATATCCATCTTTAAAACACAATCGTCGATCATCCTTTAAAACACCTACGAGCCCAAGAAAATGAAACACTTAAGCCCAACCAACGACTCTTTGGAAATCCATGTGGCACCACATTATTGGCCTTGGAAATTCTTTATCCTTCTTTACCACCACTGGTCAACCTAGAATAGTGTTACCTAGGCATGATTCTGTGAAGACTATCCATCATGCAACTCACGATCAAGGTATCACTACTACCATTGGATTGAATTAGATCTCCTTTACCTTTATCATTCTTTGAAAACTAGGACCAACAATCTTAGATGGATATGTGTTGAATGGGCATGATTTGGTGATAAATATCTTCCATGCATCTCTACATCAAGCCATCACATGATCTGTTATATTTTCTCAGATATGCACGAAACTTTCCCTTTCAGTCCCACTTAGATGAGATCTCTAATGGACACTTGTCAGCAAGGCGTGATTCCACGGTGAATAAATAGTTATCATATTCAGTTCCTAGGAACGCACACACCGTTAGGTAAAATCTCATTTGACCACACATTAATTTCCTTTAGGATTTGAAACCATCGACCCCACAACCCACACTGGACATGTGGCATTCAGGCATATTTCCTTGAAGAATAAACATTAGAAAAAATCTGATCAAGGCATTACATCTATCGTGTGATTAAATATGATCTGTCTGACCTTTATTTCACCTTAGAGCTCCAACTAGCACCCACTATGTGCTACATGGTGCAAAGACGTATCTCTACAATGAATAAGAAACATGCATCTTTTGATTAAGGAATCATGCCACCCATTGGATGAAAGGATATTTGACCGAACAATATCTCTTTTTCAAAGAACCTAGACCCACGATCACATATGCTATGTATCAACAAAGGATGATTCTTTTCTAGATAAACAACAAGCATCTCCAAATTAAGGAATTATGTCATCTATTAGATTAAATTTGATATGATTGTCATTTATGTTCCTTTGGATCTACATTGGTCTCACCACTTTCCATGTGTCGAACAGGTGCGATGTCGTGAAGGATATCCTTCCTACAAGTTTTGATCCCAGAAATGCACCAACCATTCAAACAACTCAGATCTGACCTGACTTTATTTTGCTGCTAGCTTAGAAGGAGAGGACCCCATGATCTCAAAGTGGAAACTTGTTTCCCTAGCCTGAGCTCTTGAAGTTTAAATTGCATGCATCTTTTGATCATGGGATCACACCCGCCGTCAGATCAAAATAAACTTGTTCAACATCTGGTAAAGCATAAAACCCCACAGGAATCTTTAGACTTAAGAAAAATTTAAAACATACCCCGCTAGGACTTTAAGACATATTTAAAATGCAGGCCCCACACATGATGACTTAAGGCATATGGCCTACTAAAAATTAAGTGGCTCCCAAAAAGGTAACACCATTTTACTAAAGACACGGGAGACGTAGGTTTTTTTAACCAAAAAAAGAACTAAGGGCTTGGAACCAATGACAAATAGGGTTTAAGAACTAGACTTAAACATTATAAAAACACGAGCAGGACTCAGAACCATGGAAATTTTGCAGTCCTAACAGTATCTTTGATTGGGGATGTGTGTATCTTGCAAGCATAACAAGATTCCAGAATATCAGGGTTAAGAAGAGCACCTATGCAAAGGAAAATACCCTACAACACACACAAAAAAGAACAGCTAACATATTTACAACCCAGTGTTCATGGATATTGAGAACTTCATGAGAAGTATAATTTTAGGAATTGTCCATGAACTGGCAATTCCAAAATATTTCCAATTAAATCTTTAAGAATGTAAAAATCAGAACCCCGCTTACTATCAATAATATAACCAAATAGGATCAAACTTACTATGTTTTCCTTTATCCTCTAGCCTGGCATTCCTCATTAGGACCAAATCATTACTTTCAAAGTTTCTTATAGTGATTCTTTTGTCATATAAATTCTTACATTGAAGCTGCAATCTAATATTTTTATCATGTTCCTCCCTTCTTGATTCATCCAGCTCTATCAAATCATCCATCTTGATTCCCATCTCATCATCCAATTCCTCATTATAAGTTTGGATAAATTTGTACATCTACAATAGCTTATTTTGTGGCAACCTAGCATGTATACCATATACTAGGTCAAAAAGAGCACAACCTATAGCTTTCTTTACTATCACTCTATCATCCCACAGTTCTTGTTTCATCTTTGAATCCCAAGCCCTTTTATTTTTATCCAACACTCTTTTCAAAAAATTTATTAGTCTTTTCTTACTGGATTGAGCTTGGCCATTTCCCTGTCAGTGGTATGGAGAAGAATAGGAAATTTGGGTCTCATATTGCTGGCAGAAAACACTAAATTCTTCATATCATAAACATATTACATTATCTACCACTATAATTTTTGGACAACCAAACCTGATGAGGATATTCTACAACATAAAGTCAATTACAGCTTTAATAGTGGCTCTTTTAGGGGGAATAGATTCAACCAACTTAGTAAAATAATTAGTTGCCACCAGAATCTATGAATGACCACCATTAGATTTGTTAGGGATCTCTCCAATAAATTCCATTCCCCACTTTTAAAAATGTGCCTCAACTGTAATAGGCCTCAAAGGTAAACTTCCACCAAATTTGATCTTACCAGCAAATCTTTGGCAAGTATCACAATTTTTGACAAAGTGGTGAGCATCCTAAAAAATGGCAGGTCACCAAAAAATAGATCTCAAAATCTTATGTCCAGTGGTTTTAGCCATGTAATAGCTCCCACACACACCATTGTTCATTTGTTCTAACAGGTCCATGGACTTGTTCTGGTCTACACATTTGAACAAAACTCCTTCATTACTTCTCCACCATAGCTCACCCTCCACAATAGCATACTTAACAACATGCAGCTTAACTATTCTATTTCTATTTTTATCCATCTCAAGAGGAAACATCATTCTCTACAAATATCCAATGATATATGTGTACCATTCACAACAATCCATATCACAAATGTAAGGTCTTTTCTCTTCTTCCAGCATGTTTACATGATTAGCATCTAAGTTTCTCTAATCTATAAGATTTTCAAGTCGTAGACCTCTGACCAATTTTGTGATATGAATATCAATATTAAATTCTTGGATTCTATTTATCCATCTATATATTTTTCCTAAAACCTCCTGTTATACCAAAATATCCTTCACAACAACACTAGGCACATACACAAAAATAGTTTCTCCTACCAAGTAAAATATAAAACCCTTAATAGACTTGACCAAAGCATATTCCTATTTCTCCATGATGTCATATTTCAATTATGCTTCTTGTAAGGACTTTCAAAAAAAGGAAATTGGTTGTTCAAAACCCTTTGAATTCTTTTGTAACAATATTGTAGCAACAATAATGTATGAAGCAAAGAAGAAAATTTGCATAGGGTTGTTGTAATAAGGTGTCCTCAAAATAGGGCCATCTTTGATAGCTTTTTTAATGTCTGCGAAAACCTTAGATGATTCTTCATTCCATTCTACCTTAGCTCCTTTCTTCAACATTTTTGAGATAGGGATACTAGTTTATGCAAAATTTGTAAAAAATCTTCTCAACAAATTTACCTATCCATAGAAAGTAAATTCCTTTGACATTCCTTGGCTGAGGGACCTTGGAAATGACCGTAATCCTTTCATGATCAATCCTAACTCCATCTTTAGACACAATGTTCCCTAGGAGCTTTCCCTTTGTTACCCCAAAAGCACATTTATTTGGGTTAAATGAAACCCCATACTTCAAAGATTTTACAAAAAAATTCTCAAGATGACCACAATGTTGATCTTCCTTTCCTGAATAAGTTGTAAGATCATCTTGGTAAACCACTATGAACTTATTAATAAAGTCTAAAAATTCCACATCCATGGCTCTCTAAAAATTTGCCCCAGCATATGTCAAGTCGAAAGGCATTCTAACATATGCATAGGTACCCCAAGGTATGGTAAACATAGTCTTGAATTTTTCTTATTCCTTGGCCATAACCTGGTTGTATCTTGAAAATATATCCAACATTGACACTGATTCTGATCTAGTGACTCTTTGTAGCATGGCTTCCATATTGGGCAAGCCATACTTGTCCTTTAATGAATTAATGTTCAAATTTCAGAAATCCACACAGAGTCTAATGTCTGAATTCTTTTTCCTTACTAGAACCAATTTTAAATATCTAATGCATTTTATAATCCAAGCATCTCTCATTTTCTTCAACTCTTCTTGCATTTTTGGTGCTAACGTGGGATTATTAGGTCTCATCTTTTGTCTGAAAGGCTTAGTGCCTTCCTTCAAAGGAATCTCATGCTGAAAAAGATACTCTCTATAGGCCTTTAAATCATCATAAGACCATACAAAAACATGCTTATACTTCCTAAGAAGATCAAATAACAAATTTCTAAGTTTAGGAGACAACTTCCTTCCAATATATGCATTCTTAGGAGCTCCAGTTGTTCCTAGATTTACTTCTTCCAAATCCTCTAGTTTGTTTACAGTCTTTGTAGAAGAGGACTTATCCTTATTATCAAATACTCTCTCAAGAACAACTAATCCCTTTGGAACTCTATTTGATTTTAGTTGTAGGAATTCCTTACCAAAAAATAGTATCCTTACCATCCAAGGTTTCCAAACATCCATTTAAATCCATCTCCTTGTTTCCAAAGTTTTCTTCACAATATAAGAATCTCATAATATCCAAATCATCTTCAAAAACCTACCAGATTCCAATATTATCTAGTATGGAAGACCTAGATTGAACCTCTATTTTGGAGATTCCTCCAAAAGTGATGTCTCATTTCTTCAAAGTAATATTGGCTAGCAAATCTCCTATTTTGTTTTGACTTCTATCCATCCATTCAATACCAAACGCATCAAAATTATCCAACTCATCCCAAACAATATTTATGTATTGCTTTAGTCTTTGGTTCTTTGAAGTATACTTGGATCTTATGTGAGATATTACGAATTTAGAGTCTCCAATTACTCCAAGATTTCTTATTCTATGTCTTGAGGCCAACCTCAATCCACTCAACAAAGCCTCATATTCTTCAATATTATTTGTACATATAAACAACAAAGTGAAAGAGAATTTGAAGGTCTTACCACTAGTAGTCGTCAACAAAACTCCAGCACCAACTCCCTCTTTAGAGCTTGCACCATCAAAATACATAGTCCATAAGTCATTTTGGTCTCTAAATTATCCTTTTCCTCAGATAAAAGAACATGCTAAACTTCTCCATCAACCTTCCTATCTTGCACTTGGAAAGACCCAATATTAGTGTCCAAGAAATAATTATAATTACCATCTTCATTTTCCTTAATCAAGTGGGGAGTCCTAATTTCCCAGCACACTTTAACATTTTCACCAGCAATATTGAAAGTTGCAAAGGATAAATCACATTGAATACTTCCTCCCATTGAAGGACTCCACTTCCTAGATAATAACATTCCATATTGAGGAGGAATATCAACAACTAAGACACTCATTGTCAACAATTTGTCAGGATATGCAACCAGCTTATAAGGAAAAGATTTAATAGTACCAATGAAAGGTACTTATCTAGAATCCATTGCCCAACATCTTCCATGGGGAGGATCAACTTGTAATCCCATAGACTTCGTCACCTTTGTAGGCATAAGAGTGTTAGATTCTCTAGAACCTATCATGCAAGTTTTTAGCATCTTAGCATTGATAACCAAACTCAAGAAAAAAGGACCCACAACTCCAAAGGGAGTATTCACATTATTGGTATTCAAGTAAATCTGAGGGATCTCTAAAAAAATTTCTTCTGAATCTTTCCCCTTACTTTCAGATTTATCTTCTATATTTCCCATTTTCTCATTTCCTTCCAGTTTCTAAATCTTTGTGGAAGAAACACTATTTACCCATGTCAGGGCTTTTTCGTTATGTTCCCTGATCCTCATCATTTCTAACAATGCAACCTTAAAAATAATTGTATCATATTAAAATGGAATCAATTCCATGTTAAGAATGTTTATCCATCATTAGGGGGTGTTTTTAACCATCATCATATTGTCCCTTCATTTTGGCACCCTCTCCAGCTTCTGTTCTTGTTTAGGACTCTGATTGGGCCTCTCCAGATACAATCTATCCTACCTAGCACATTTTCCAGGGGTTCTGACTCCCTGGATCAAGGTCAACTTCAACCTTGACCTAGGTCAAGGTCAACCTCAATTTTGACCCAGTGCCCCTTTCCAATTTGGAAGTTTATTGGCTACCGGGGGTCATTAAAAGTTCATTTCACACTTCTGGGTCGACTATTTTGGGTTTCAAAGTAAAGAATCTTAAATTATATTTAATATATGTCCTCTTCTACAAATATAGGTCTAATGGGAGTTTAATTCTCCTATGTAGGCCTCTCTAGAAGATTGTGCCCTAGTTTTGTATATAAGGAAGCCTTCTCCTCTCATTTTCTCTAACTATCCAAGTAAGAAAAATCTAAGCACGAAAGGTATAAATCCAAGAAGAATAATCACAAGAGAACAACCATCAACTAAACAAGAATTCTATCTGTTCTCAAGTTTTAAAGGTTCAATCAAGGTTTTCAAGTCTTCCTCTCAAGCATTCAAGATTCCTCATTCAAACCCTAGATCTATCCATCATGGTGGTGTGATCTTGCTTCAAGATCCTTTGTGCATCCTCAAGGTTCATTCATTCCTCTTTCAAGGTGGATTCCAAGCATACACTCATGGGGGTTTATGGTTTCTAATATTAAGTCCAAGCTTTCATATTTACATACTTGTTTACATTCAAAATACAATTGCATATCTATTGAATATCATAACTTCATTATTAGATCTACTTCTAATACTTGCTAGCATTCTCTATTTCAATTATTGATTTCAAGGTTAATTCCTAAATCGGGGTTTGAGTAAGGCAACCCCTCCCCCAAAAAAACAAACCATTTTTCTTGGAAGGACAGGTTCAGAATAGTGAATTGAAGTGCAAATTCAGATACCCTTTTCGGCAAACTATTGAGATCTGGAAACAGATTTTCTGTCAAACTGTGCAGGTTAGAACCATAAATTCTAGGTTAGAATCGACATTTGGTTTTGGGTAAGAATTGGAGATTCTGGGTCAAAGATGACATTCATTTTGGGTCAAAATCAGAACTGAGTTAGATTTGGAAAAGATTTCTAGGTTTTCTTTGTCTCTGCATTTTTGTTCCGTATCTGGTTGCAGAATCTCCAGAAACTCATTGCAGACACCTTAAAATAGCATGCTTTAGATCTTTATCATTTTGAGGTTATTACTTATCTTCAATTAATTTCAATTAAAGTTTTTAATCTTCCTAAATCTATCACACACTCTCTTCTATAAAACTGGGAATCTAGGGTTTTTCGCTTTATCCCTATCCTTATTAGGTTGATTCATTTATGCATTGATCCTTTCTTTGGGGTTAATCAATTTGGATCTTCCCTTAACAAAATTTGGGATTAAGAGGACAATCTTACCTTCTCCACATTAGTATTTATCCTTTACATTTTAACAACATATAACATGCATTTCTTTCTTTCTTCCATTTTCTTATATTACAATAATCTGTTACAAAATTTGCCCCATATAAATAAGAGGTGTATTTTATATTGGGGAAATCTTGTCTCACAGTAGAAACATTTCCATCCTTAACCTAAGTGGCCAAGCTTGGCTCATTTCTCTTTTGTTGCTTACTATCAGTTTGAAGAGGGGGCACACTTATTTCTGGCATCTTTGATTTTACCTTTTACATAATACTTGGACCATTAAACTTATCTTATTTCCTAATATTTATCCTTTTGACACCATCATCAAATTTTCTCTGTTCGTGTGGTTTTTTAGTGTTTACTTTGGTTTCCTTGATGAAAATACTAGCTGGTTTTCCGTCTGCATTACCAAATGTTCTATTACTCAAATTATAATTACTCCTTTCTTGAGTAACCATGTAAATGTTAGAGTGAAAAGGTATTTCTATGTTCACTTATTAATTAAATCATTATTGATTTAATTGTTTAGGTCACCTTTTTATCTTTTGTTCACTTAAGCTAAACTTTAGGCATGCAATAATTAATTCTTTATTAATTATTCATGCAACCTAGGTTTCTCCACCTACTTGGCGTTCAATCTCTTTTATAAGGATTGATCTCTTTGTATTTCATCATTCCCTCTCTGAATGAACATTTTGTCTTTCAGAACATTCTTGGCTCCAAGCTTTTCTTTTGTAAGAGGTTATTTTTCACGCAGTGCATCTTTGTGGTTGAATTCTATGAATTCTAACATGGTATCAGAGCCTTGTTGCTGCAGCCCATTCTTGAGTATTTCAAGTTTTTTTGAGCTTAGAGGGTTTCAAGATTTTTCAAGTGTTTTTGTGTGGACTTGAAGGAATTTTTTTTTTCAGAGCACTTTGGGAAAAAATTGACATCACGGTTGAGTCCAGAAGACCCAAATCCCCCAAAATCCATATAAGGCATGACCAATTTTGTCAAAATTGCAATCTGTGGAAAAAAAGAATTTCTAGTCTGCCCTGGCACACAAATTGAGGAAAAAGAAATAAATCAAATCAAATTTTAATTGATTTTTTGGCATTCAAAATAATGCCCATAGCTCAATTTCAAAGCAGCCACCACTGCGCCACCATCAGCAGCTCCATCGGCAGGTCCGCCAATCGCTCCACCAGTAGTGGACTTCGGAGGGTCCACCACCGCCCCTCGTCAATAACTTCCCTTGATGGGTCTGCCCACTGCTCCACTAGTAGTGGAATTTGGAGGGTCCGCCCACCACTCTACCACAAACACCTTCACCGCCTGCCACTTGTGGCACTTCTCAGTGCCGGCCCGCCACCAACCCCACCGCTCGACGGGCTCTCAGCCCCCGCGGGCCCTTCCAACCCCCTTTGGTGGTCCCATCAGTGACCATGGGCTCTGCCCTTAGCCCACCATGCACTCCATATGCCCAGGGGCCTGGTTCTTTTAAACCCTAGGGGCTAAAAAAAATATTTTTAAGCACCTTTTTTTACCTTCCCTTTGTTTTTTGGCTCTATCTGCAGCAAACGAAGGCCGATTTTTGACTTCCATATACTGTCAAAAAGCTCTTTCTGAGGAAAACCTTATGGTGAAGGTTGGATTATCTAATTTTTCTATTTGACTAGAATTTTTTCCATTCAAAGAGGGGACTTCTTTTCAATACTTCCCAACCTCTATCTTGAGCATACAGACTCCATTTTTGGCTCATAAACAGGCGTCAAAAAGCTCTTAAAAATAAAACTTCAGATCTGAGATTATTTTTGGGGTACTTTTACCAGGTATTCATAAAATTATTATGTAGCCTTATTTTAGTGTTTCTTCTTCTATCTTTTTAGTTGAACTGGGGTTTGGTTTCTCTCTTTTTCGGGGCGTGCTTCCTTTCTCATTTTTCTATAATTTGTCTCAGTAAAATTAGAACACTCCAAATAAAAAAAAACCCAAACCCTTCTGCATCTTTTGTCTAGTTCTAAAAGAAAACATATAAAATAGGCTAAGGTACAACATGACAGATTCAACATTAGTCGAGCTTCTCACTACACATAATTATCATTTATGGAAATCTCATATGACTAGGCTTCTCTAGTCACGCGGGCTCTAGTCTTGTTTGGATCTTATTCAGCCAGTTTTGACTCATCCTTACGAGGTCATGCAACACATAAAAAAGATAGATGAGGCCATGGGTGTTCTTTCTTTACATGTTTTAGATAGCCTCCTTTTTCACATTGATAGTTATGATACTCCTATTGAGATGTGGGAGAAGTTTCAGACTCTCTTTGGCATGGTGAATGAGTTCAAGGTACTTCAAATTGAAGTAGAATTGACATCCATGGCTCCTAAGACATTCACCTCTATTCAGGATTTCTTAACAAAATTCAAATCTACAAGGTCCCTCTTACATGGTTGTGGAAAGAATAAGACAGATACAAAGTGTAGTTATCTGATACTTTACAAGCTTCATGGTTCTTTTCAGATATTCTCTTCTACATTCCATGCTACGATGGATGCTTTAGGTATGAGATTCACCATGCCTACTTTTGATGTGGTTTTTGATCGCTTGACTCGTGAGCAAGCCAAGCTCTCTCAACTTGATTCTCTTTGTGGATCACAAAAAAAAGCCTTGGTTGCCCACCCATCTACAGAGTCTCAGACACCAAAGCCAAAGAAGGATTCCATGGGCAGTGAGAGTTCCTCCAAGCCACCGTATAGATATGATTCCAAACACCATCCCAAGTATGGGAAATCTTTGAAGTTTGGTGAGTTTTCCTCCAAGACTTATAAATCCACTGGTGAGGCTTGTAGTTTTTGTGGCAAGGAAGGACATCCAGTTTCCAGGTGTTGGAAACACTTAGAGGCTTTAGAGGAAGCTATGCAATAGAATCATATCTCCTCACCTCAGCCATCTTCTTCTTCTTCCATGGGGAAGGGACATGCTCTTACTCCACGAGCTTTGTCTTCTTGCGCCACTTGGATTATTGATTCAGGTGCTTCTCACCACATGTCTCACTCTCAACAGCTAGTCACCACACTTGCCCATAGTGATGCTTCACATATTGTCATTGGTGACTTTTCTCAGCTTGCAATTATAGGTTATGGTATTGGCTCATTCCCCGGAGGTTGTCTACAGGATGTACTTCTTGTTCCTGACATTTTGACACACCTCCTTTCAATTTTTTATATTTGTCATTCTAGCTCTAGAAAGATAGTTGAGTTCTCAAAAGATGATGTGGTTATTTGAGACCTCCATGATCCTTATTTGATTGTAGCCACTAGAAGCATACATCCTCAGTCTTTCCTATAGAGTTTTGATGGATTTTCAAGTTCATTTTCTTCTAGTGTCCCTCTTGTGGCTCATGCAGATTCAACAAGAAGACTTTGATAAGTAGGAGATATTTTCCACAGCAAGTCAAATTGTGATATTGCTATCAAGATTCAACTGTGTATTTTTGGCCATATCAATTATAGATACTTATAGCAGATGAGTACATAGGAACTTGTGAGTGGGCTTCCTTTGATTTCCTATACTGATGGTGTATGTCCAGGTTGTGCCCTTCGCAAACATCATAGGGATCCTTTTCCTACAATTTTTTCCACTCATGCAAAGGCACCTTTGGATCTAGTACACAGTGATATCATGTATTTTCTGACTCCTTCTTTTTTAGGGGCTCACTATGTGCTCACTTACATTTATGACTTCTCCCACCGTACTTGGGTATATTTTCTCAAGTACAAATCTGATGTCTTTGCTACCATTTGTGTTTTCAAGAGATTTGTGGAGAAAAAATCTGGTCATTCTATCAGGAGGATACACACCAATAATGGGGGAATATGTGAATCAGGATTTTAGAGATTTTTGTACTGAGCATGGTTTACAACATCAGTTGATAATTCCACACACCCCTCAATAGAATGGTGTTGCTGAGAGAAAGAACAGAACTTTATGGGAGATGGAAAATTGTATCCTTCAGTCACGGACTATGCAACCTTCTTATTGGGCTGAGGCAATCAATTGTGCCAACTATATTCAGAATCAGATGTCTCATAAGGCATTACAACATATGACTCCTGAGGAGGCTTGGTCTCAAATCAAGCCTGATGTTTCCACCTTTCGAGTATTTCATAGTGCGGCTTGGGCATTTAATCCAAATGCTCAAAGGAGAGCCATGGAGAGGAAGAGCCAACCACTCACTTTTGTTGGCTACTGTGAGGATGTCAAGGCATATAGGTTGTTTGATCCTTATTCAAGAGAGGTCTTGTTTTGATGGGATGTCCAGTTTGATGAGCGCTATCCTCTGATGGATTATCCTTCACCATCTTCTACCTCACTATCTACTCCTCCTATATCTCTTGTGGATCCTTTTTCTCTTGATGATGATGCTAATGATCCACCATCACCACCTACTCCACTTATTCCCTAGTGGGCCCATGTTATAGTGGATGCAATAGGTTCTTTGGTTGGTGATCCTATAGATAGACATTGTACTCGCTCTCAGACATCTAGTTCTAGCCTTCTAAGTCATGCCATTTCGGATGATCCTCGGAAGTTTTCAGAGGTGACAGGTCACACAGAGTGGGATATGGCTATGGATGAGGAGTATTCTTCTTTGATGAAGAATCATACATGGGAATTATGTGCTCTTCCAAAAGGAAGGAAGTTGGTTCAGTGTCGGTGGTTATACCATACCAAATATGTTGCTAATGGTTCTATTGATAAGTATAAGGCTCATCTTTTTGCAAAGGGGTTTTCTCAGGTGGAGGGTATTGACTACTCTAAGACCTTTATTCCTATTGCCAAGATGAATTCTATTCTCCTTGTACTTTCACCTACAGCTTCACAGGGGTGGATAGTTTATCAGATGGATGTGATGAGTGCTTTCTTGCATGGAGACTTCCACGAGGAGATCTATATGGAGGAACCCCCAGGGTATGTGTAGGACTCTTCCTTAGTTTGTAGGCTTCGACATTCATTATATGGTCTCAAAAAATCCCCTTAGGCTTGGTATGAGAAGATGGACTCTTTCTTTTTCTCTATCTAGTATACATGTTGCCACTCTGACCACACAGTGTATCTTCAGCGTTAGGGGATTGAGATTGTCATAATTGTGCTCTATGTTGATGATCTTATCATCACAGGTAGCTCATCCTCCATGATTCATGATATCTAGCATGTATTGATGGAGAGATTTGAGATGACAGATCTCGATCTTCTGCATTACTTTTTGGGCCTACATATTGTACAGTCTTCCGATGGGATTTCACTCCTGCAGTAGAAGTATTCTCTTGATATGCTTCACAGATTTGATATGCTTAAGTGCAAGCCCGCGCCTACACCATTTCATTCAGGATTTGTGTTTTCTTCCACATGTCCTACACTTTCAGTGGATTCCACCTTGTACTGACATTTGATTGGCATCTTGTTGTATTTGACACACACTCATCCTGATCTTTCCTTTGTAGTTGGACTTATCTCTAGGTTCTCCCATGATCCTTGTGAGAGCCATTAGCATGCTACCAAATGTATTTTGTGGTATCTTCGAGGCACTACACATTTTGGCATTCACTACACATCAAGCTCACCACACATCATTGGCTTCACTAACTCAGATTGGGCTGGTGATGCTAATGATCGGAAGTCTACTTCTGGCTTTGTTTTTTTCCTTTGTTTAGGTCATATCACATGGTCATGCAAGAAGCAGACTGCCACTGTATTATCATCTATAGAGGCTGAGTACCAAGCAGTAGTGTTAGCTAGTCAAGAGATTTTATGGCTTCGACAGTCTATGAATGAGTTTGGGTTTCCCCATGATAGTCCCACTATTCTTTGGTGTGACAATCAGAGTGCCATACACATTTCCTGCAACCCCGTGGAGCATCAGCACACCAAACACATTGAGATCTACATGCACTTCAGCAGACAGTTGATTCAGGAAGGTGCTCTCATCTTGGAGTACATACGTATAGATGACCAGGTTGCAGACATCTTCACCAAACCTT
The DNA here is from genome assembly GCA_018584345.1 of Thuja plicata. Taxonomy (NCBI): domain Eukaryota; kingdom Viridiplantae; phylum Streptophyta; class Pinopsida; order Cupressales; family Cupressaceae; genus Thuja; species Thuja plicata. Next base: position 431,172 of record MU223557.1, on the reverse strand, counting down.
TGGCCTCTCCACACTATCTCCAGTTGTGTGCTATGCTACGGGTGAAGGAAGTTTTCCTCAGGGGGTCTCAATGAGGAGAGGCCTTCCTTCCTTCATATTGTTTTTATCATGCCCTTTTTTTTTCCATCTCTTTTTGGTGTAAATTTTTTCCCATGTGGTTTTCTCTATTTCTCCACTTTATAGAGATTTGGTTGTGACTAGGTACCTGATCAGGCCTTGCTGCCGGGACCCAAATTTACTGCTTTCAGTAGTTGCTTCTAGGCTTTAGCTTCTCAATAAATTTTATCTTAAGGGGGGCGGGGGGGAGTTAGAGTAAAATGGTATTTCTATGTTCACTTATTAATTAAATCATTATTGATTTAATTGTTTAAGTCACCTTTTTATCTTTTGTTCACTTAAGATAAACTTTAGGCATACAATAATAACTTCTTTATTAATTATTCATGCAACCTAGGTTTCTCCACCTACTTGGTGTTTGATCTCTTTTATAAGGATTGATCTCTTAGTATTTCATCATTCCCTCTCTAAATGAACATTTTGTCTTTCAAAACATTCTTGGCTCCAAGCTTTGCTTTTGTAATAGGTTATTTTGCACGTAGTGGATCTTGGTGGTTGAATTCTATGAATTCTAACAGTAAACAATGATTGTGCTATCTGTTCAACAGAAGGTCTTCTTAACACAATGGGTTCCTTTACCCTTTCAACCTTACACATTATAGCATTAATTTCCTCCTCTTCTTCATCAGAAGGAACCTGCTGATGATATCCTTCTCTTATGCTTTGTGAGCTAGACACATCTTGATTTCTAGTCTCATCATCAAAATATTCTTCACCTGATAGGTGTGAAAAATTCATAGCACAAAAACTTTCATCATATAAGTCATCTTCCTCTTCTCCTTTTTCCCCATTTGTAAATAGATTCAAGGAAACACCACAATAATCAAGATTTTGTGGGAATTGACAAGATACACACCATCACTAATACATTTGGTACCAAATTGCAACGGCAGTGCCGTTGCAGTTTTTCCGTCACAACCTTGTCGTCGTCGCAATTGCGATGGTAGACCATCGCAATTGCGACGACGACAAGGTTGTGACGGAAAAACTGCAACGACACTGCCGTTGCAATTTGGTACCAAATGTATTAGTGCATGAAACATCATCACATATGTTAATAAAGTTTCTTTACAAAGGATCAGGGGATTTATCACCGAGTTTATCTTTCTTTTGTGAGGGAATAGGCCTCACTTCCTTCTACTGGGTGGTATATGTGTAATTTTGCATCCTTGGGTATCGATTAAAATTTCTCACTAATACATTTGGGGTGAAATTGTGACAGAAATTTGCGATGGGGGGCAGATGTTATGTGTTTTTGGCTTTTTTTTTCAATTATAACCCAACAACATTGCAATTGCAACGTTAACGAGATATAAGGAAAAAAAAAAAGAGAAAACATTGTCATTTCTATGTT
>MU223557.1:406291-424483 GCA_018584345.1 Thuja plicata | reverse complement strand
GGAGTACTTGATGGGGAAAGGTAGATTGAGGAAAGTGAGAGGTAATAAATTATAAGATGTTATTGTAATAAATTATTTCTTAATCTTCAAAATAAATCGGTTGTAAGTCGTCTATTTTTTTTTTGTAGAGTTGCTCGAGAGTGGGATGCACTACATTTGTATATTGCAAACAATCTTGATTGGATGACGGTATGGATTGAACGATGTCAACATTCTGGTCGCACATTAACATGGGAAGGTGTATCTTCACATAGAATTATGACGGATTTCCTGTATTGGCGACGCCACAAATGCCAGGGTTGATAGGGCTACATAGCAACGGATTGAAGTCGTAATTACGACGAAAAAGGAAAGACGTCATATTTTGCGACTAAAAAATAGCTATGTCTATTCCGGTCACAATTGAGACACATGGCTGTCCCAATTGTGACACATAGCCATCGCAAATTGACCCCAAATGTATTGGTGTCTAAAGGATGACTTATCATTATTTGGAGCCCTATTATTATTATTTTCTCTAGGCATCAAATATTTTAGAGCATTTAAAATCTTCTTCAGACTATCATCCTCCTTAGCTTTCACATTAGAGGGCTTATTTGATTCTTTCTTATTAAATATAGTAGGCTTCAAATCTTCCCTTCTACCCACATTTCTTGATACTCTTCTATTTGTCTCAATGTTAACAACTATCTTATAAGCTTCTCTAATGTTTGTACGATTCATGTCTCTAAGAAGATATCACATATTATCATCAAAAGCATTTAAATATGTTGCAAGACATACCTTATCATCAAGCCTCATTACTTGGAAAATCTTATGCATGGCCCTTTGGAATCTTATATTGAAATCAACAACCTCTACATTTGGATTTTTCTTGATATTGCTGAATTCATTCAACATGAATCCTTCATTAGTCTCGTCACCATATTGCTCCTTATAATAAATTTTTAGTTCATCCATAAATCCCACAGAATTATGAGGTAATCCTCTAAACCAATCTCTATCATCCTCAAATAGAGACTGAACAAAAATTTTCATCATTACATCATCATGTATAATTTCATAGTCATCCATCATATCAGTAAAATTATTTAAATGTTGTTCACAAGTGATGACATTATTTCTAGAAAATTTAGGAATTTTATCTCTAATTTCATTTGGAATTGCATTAGGATAACCAATAATACAAATAAAAGAGAATTATCTATACCTTTATGTATTAAATGGTTTCCCTTGGAATGGATCATCATTCTAGAAGGTAGATGCTTTAGCATTAGATGTTGGGGATATCTCAACACCAGCTGGTGGTGGAAAACTTTTTGTTTGCTTCATAGAATTTCCTAGGTTCCCACCAAGTGCTAAGGAAGTGTAAACAACATGAGAAAGCCAAGAAAACTAACTGAGAAAATAAATCTTCTTCTTTATCTATAATGGAGGAACCTCCAATTCTTCTTCCTCAAGCTCTTTGGTTATGATCTCTTCCTCCCTTTAGCCTTCTCAATATCAGTGTCCAATTTGGACATTAGATCCACTGGAACCTTGTGAATCATAGGTTCATTTATTTTAATTCCTTCCATCCTCTACTTTCCCTTGTCCTTAGGGCTTTGAGTATCAAAAAATTGATGGATAACAGGTTCCTCTTCAACCCTCTTAGGTTTTTCAACATAATTTATTACCTCCAAGTTCAAAAATCGCCTTTTCAATTGTTTGACTCTGATACACCCTTGTCTTATCTTATTCTCCTTCTCATTCTCCCTCTTTTGTCTAATAACCATCTGCTCCAGGATTCTCCTCTCCAATTTAGCAGCTTCTTCAAAGAGAATTTTAGAATCTGGGAGAGTAGTGTTAGATCCCTCCTCTCCTCTCTCATCGGGATAATAGTAATCTCCATATACACCAAATCCTATGTCTGTAACCTCTTCATATTTTGATGCATTTCCTTCATGGTTGTGTTGGATAGGCTATTCTACCCTAGTTTTCTCCTTTTGTCTCCAAGTTTGAGGAATACTTTTGTCATTCTTTTCTTTCCTTGGCTGACCGGCTCTGGAGGTACTTGGAAGCCCATCTTCCAGTTTGATTTCAGGATGATTTTTCATCCAAGCTCTAGTATTTCTATTAATCATATTGAGAAAGTGTGTATAAAATATTTTTTATTACTCAACACTACTACAGAGATTTCTGTGAGTCGTCACTGAAAACAAGTTGGGAAAATACAACACCATCTTTTATGAATACTGCAATAAGGAAATTTACAAGACAACGGATAACAACAAGAGGATAAGTAAGAGAATCTTTGTTCTTTCAAATGTCAACTCCCCAGTAGCTTCATCATTCTTTTGGTGTTTTAAAATATTGTACACTTTATAAGCTACCAGTATAACTTTAGATGGATTTTCAAGAATGGTTAGTTCCAAACATGGGAAAATATAAGGTAACTGGACCAACTATACACACAATACTTCCCTCTACACTTTTGGTTCTGCTAGACCAAGGTAGGTACACCCAATCCATCTCAATATACAACACCTTACAACACTTTCTAGACTTAAACAACATAAAATGATAAGAAAGTGCTAAATGATAACCACTCATTCATTGACTTGCAATTAGCATGAAGAACATACAACTCACAATCGTAAAACTGAAAAGGATTCTAAAGACATTTATATTTAAACCTTGCAGAATATATCGAAACCCAATCAAACATGTATCACTATAGAAGGTACTAATTCCTGACCAGTGCTTTATCCATGAGGCAATATCTCCAATATAGATGAAAGACACAGAAACCAACTATTGTCAAAGATTCAAAGCCATAAATACAACTAACCTAGACCAAACACTTCTTATAAAATCCTGTTGCTGAAAAAATGAATCTATTTCTTATCCTAAGCAATATTTAATTTGATCCTAGATCAAAACTAGGGAATAACCACATACACATAGATAAACTCTATGCAATGAAGCAGAAAATTCACAACTCAAGAAATAGGCACAAAGGAAAGACTTGAATATTGAATATTTGTATTCAGTATGAAGAATCATGTGTCTGTATCAATCTAATTCAAAATATACACCACTTTAATAAATTCAAAAGACCTCAAAATTTATATTCTATATTGACACAGTCTAGATACAAATATCTTATATTGCTAACTGTAAATAGGTATGTAACGTGATCACTCAATATTTTTATAGCTTCCCAATTTTCTAGCCCTTTCTAAATGATCTTGGAAATCCCTTTATAGAATAAGTATTGCAACAAGCCTCAGTTCATTTAGGTCAAGAGCTAACAAACAAAACCCTAATGACCCACATGAAAGACAAAAATAAGTAACAGATCCAACAACTGAGTTATTATAATATAATTTCTTATTAGAGTGCAAGGCCTTTGCAATAACTCCAAAATTGTTCTTATTGGCCAAGTAAAACCTTTGTCTTTATTCATTTCTACACAAAAATATAATTTGTAGCTTCCAATCACCTCGGGATGTTGGAGAACTGTCCCTTAGGGTTATAAAAGGTTTTCAAATCTGATCAAAAACCTCAAAACATCACTTCTCAACATAAATGCATTCTGAGCCATCTGATTTCCACCCTTTGACTCTCCACAACTGCATAAATGTAATCCAAACTATCAGATTCATCTATCTACCCTCCAGCAACATGAAATGCAGAGCTAGGACTTCAAAACACTCTGGAAAATATTAAAAAATTCAAATATTTTTTATAACGGTCAGCCCTGGCATGGAATTACCATAAACCACTTAGTTCAACATTTATATCCATCTTTAAAAAATAGTCGTCGATCATCCTTTAAAACACTAGCAAGCCCGAGAAAAGGAAATACTTAAGCCCAATCAACAACTCCTTAGACATCCATGTGACACCACATTATTGGCTTTGGAAATTATTTATCCTTATTTACCTATGTTGACTGACCTGGACAGGTGTCACCTAGGCGTGATTTCATGAAGACTATCCATCATGCAACTCGTGATCAATGCATCATGCCTAGTGTTGGATTGAATCAAATCTGTTTTACCTTTATCATACTTTGAAAACCCAAAACCATGATCTTAGATGGCTATGTGTCAAACGGGCGTGATTTCACGATGAATATATTTCATGCATCTCTCCATCAAGGGATTGTGCCATTCATTGGATTTTCTAAGATCTTCATGACACTTTACCTTTCGGCCCCACTTAGGCGAGATCTCCAATGGACACCTGTCAGTAAGGTGTGATTTTGTGGTGAATAAACAATCCTCATCTTATGTTTATGGGATCATGCACACCGCTAGATCAAATCCTTTAGGCTTTGAAACCTCTAACCCCGCAACCTAGGCTGGACACATGGAATTCAAGCATGTTTCCTTGAAGAATAAACATTCGGCAACATATGATCAAGGCATTATGCATATCGTCTGATTCAATATAATCTATCTAACCATTATTTCACCTTCATCTCTGACTAGGATCCACTACGTGCCATATGATTGGAACTTTCAAATAATTTTTCACCTCTGATTAAGTTCAAATTCCAAAAGATAGCAATACCTCTTGACACCCTCGTTGGAACTATTGTCATGCACCCCACATAAATTGAACATTTTAATCTTTTTGAATCATGTGGCACGTAGTTCCAATGCTTATATATAATTTAACATCCATGCACCCAAATGTAAGGGTGCTAGAAAAACCTTTTGGTGTGAACTTACTAATTTTTAAACGAAGATTATGAATGAGAATCGGGTTTGTATGGGAGATTGCAATACTCCTATGGAACATAATGAGAAGTTTTGAGGATCTCAGGTGAACTTGGAAAGTAGAATGGATCTTCTGTACTTAATTAATATTCAAACCTTATCTGATCTATATCTGAAAGGAACCACTTACACATGGTCAAACTGAAGAGTTTGTAAGGATCTAATTAAACTTAGACTGGATAGAAATTTAATTTCTTAAAAATGGTTATTAAAAATTTTTTCCTCCTCAAAAGATCTTTCGAGTGTGGGCTCAGACCACTCTCCTAATAGTTTTGTTTGAGACTCTATTCAGGAAAAGATGAATTTTTTAGTCTTCAAAGGAACTGAGAAGGGGGTGAATTAGTGCACCCACAAATTTGAAACAAATCTTAAATATCTTCCACAACATCCAGCATGCAAAAGTAAATATCACATAGAAAATTAGCATATAAACCATTTACACAAAGTAGAAATAAGACTCAATATTTTTCCCATGGAAATCCTTATTAGAGGGAGTAAACTACGTGTGGGATAATTCCAAAAAAATCCACTAGTACGCCAAAGAAATATTCCCTGTTAGGAGAAATTACAAAACCCATGTAAGGGGTATACCTGGTTAAGAGTATTTTAGCCTAGTTAGATGCTAATAAAAGTCATGTTAAAGAATACTATGTTGAGATTTCAAACTCATTTTAAGAGTACCTTATACTTTTGGACTTGTTAAAGATCATACTCACCCTGTTAGGAGTGACCTTGTTAAAGGATTTTACTTGTAAACCTGTTAGGGCTTGCCTTGAGATTATTACCTTCCTATCTGAAAGACCTACTTTAGTTATGATCACAACGCTGCCTTAGACATTCAAAATATTCACACAATCATCAATAGTTATCGCAATGCCAAAAAATTCTCTCCTTATTCGCAACTTCATTCTTGTTTAATAACAACATGTTCAAGTCAGCCTTTTCCCTAAATGGTTTACACATAAACATAAAAAAAAAATCTGGTTGTGCCAAAGCTCATTGGTAAACTGAATACATTCAACATAACATTATTTGCATCACAAAAATTATTTAGAAGCATTAAATAGACCAGGGAACCAATCTAACCAACTTGTTTTATCTGTCTCATGTGCTTTCTATCGGTATCACCTGAATCCACAATAACTTGCACTGATCCTCAAACTAACTTGTGTTATTGTATATATAGATGGATATACCTCTATAGATGATAAATATGTGATCGCACACCTTAATTTTATCTCCAAATCTAGATCAAGTTGCATGTATCTTACATACTATCATCTGTCCAGTTCACTGAACACTTAGTCATTTTTTTAATTAGATATTCAATACCATTGGTAAATAATGTAAGTGTTCCAAGGCTTGCTAGCACTTCATCCAAGAGACCTATTTTGTCTCTTCTAGGAACCTAGCCTCCTCTAGGTCTTGATTTTCTTAGATGATTAACTAATTCCAATTCCAACTCTTCTCTAAGAGGTTCTACCCTTGTGCTTCACCTTGAAAGACTAACACCCTTTTAGTTAGTTCAATTCTTCACTTTTCCTACTATACTTAGAAGGATCTAACTGTCAACTCCACTCTAGCATCCATGATTCATTTTAGGGGTGTTAATAATGTGGTAATCCATGCATATGTTTCTATTCCAATCCATTTTGATGGATCTCTTAACCCTTTTTAGTCGATTTCAAGCTTTAGTCTCCAAGAGGCCTAATTGGGCTTATTCCCTTGTAGCCTTTTAGAGTGACCTTTTCCTATTTATTTCAAAACTTTCCCAAAGAAATTGAAAATACAATCCCACATTTAGATACCCTTTATCATTTTACAAGATATTTTTAAATTTTTAATCCCCTAGGTCATCCATACATAGGGTTCCTACAATCTAGGTCCAATAGGGCTAATAGGCCTAATTTCTAGGACTGTCTGCAACATAGTTTAAAAATTGCTCAAAAATTGGTCTCATGGATTGGTATGAACTCAATCCTCATAGTATTTCAAGGTATAACCATACCTTATCTGGAATTATACTTGGCTCGTACAGTACTTCTCTACCCTGCAAGAAATCTCCTTTTCTTCAGCACTAAACCTCTAACCGGGCACAGTCTGCTCGCCTAGGGCTTAGTAGTAAAAATAGCTCTCCATCTTCAAAAGACTCCTAATCCTAAACATATATACACTACTGACTCCCCTAACATATCCATCCATCCTTAGGTGTTTCCCATGGCTAGATTTCATGGGGGAGCCATGAATCGACTGACGGGTCAGGACAGGACCAGTGAGCACACTAAACACAACAATTTATTCAACAGACCAATCCTACTCTAATAAACTTTCCTATAAAATTAAAAAGTCTTAGAACATTCCAAAGAACACTAAACAATCACTAGATTTAGTCTGTCAATCCATTACACATGACTGTCACATCAAAATGCTCAGGTTTTATGAATACTGTGTTGCAGAGATATAATCAATATGCAAAACTTGTTATAATGAATGACTAACTTCAAGATTCGAGCCTCCTTCTCCATTATATGTCATCTTCCATGTTTTTAGGGCCTTTTGATTGATTCCCCACTCCTAGCTTCAAGGGAATCCTATGTAACTGAGTTGCATGCAATATTTGCAATTATTGCAAATGTTGTCATAGCAAATATTTAGCAACTTTTGGCATCTTTGCCATGATGCCAACTTCCTAAGTTTTAGGACCTCTAAACTCTTCATTTCAAGGATCCAAGATCATTCATGACCTTATGGAATCTTTATAACATCATTGATGTGTTTAGGAAACATTGAAGACTCTAACTCAAACTCCTAACACTAAGAAATTTAAAAACTACTAACAATGGCTAATTCAGTGACCTTAGTCCTAATGAATAACTCACCTAGCCCACATTTCAATGACCTTCTAAGGTCCAAAGTAAACAAACTATCTTGACTTGGCCAATATCAAGTACAAGCCAAAACATCCTAACTAGGGAGGTTAGCCTAGGTGTGCTCCTCAACCATCCTCCCCAAAACAAAAAGTTCAATCCACCCTTGGATTGAGGATGCTTGGATCCATCCCTATCTTCTTTAACTCTTATTCCTTTACCCATACTACATCAGAATTTGTTTGACCATGCTTCTTTATCAAGTGTTCCTTGTATTCTTTAGTTCTATTCTATTTTTAGACTCTAGTATCCAATACACTGTCAGTTCCTGTGACTGTAACAAGGGGTAATTTGAGATCTCCCACATCTTTGATCACTTCTTTGAGACTCTAATCCATGTCTTGTTGTGGCCCTTTGTAATGGACTAAGTCTAAAATATTAAAAACAAGTGACAGTCCACTGTCTTCTGGGAGCTCAACTTTGAATGCATTATCACCATACTTAGCTAAGATAGGACATGGACCTATCCTTCTCATCTACAACTTGTGAGGGACTCCCTTCTGAAGTCTTGATTTGTTAAGATGCACCATGACCAAGTCACCCATATTGAACTGAGCTGTTCTTCTACTCTCATCAACCTTGGTTTTATGTTTCAAGGTGTTCTCTGTCAAATTTTTCCGGACTGTATCATGTATCTCCTGCATTGCATAAGAAAAATGATCTGCATATCCACTTGCCTTTACTCCATCCTTCAAGTGTCTCAACTCATAGACTCCTCTAGGATGCAATCCATATACTATCTCAAAGGGACTCTTCCTTGTTGACCGTTTGATGGTGTCATTGTAAGCATACTCATCTTTCCCAATCAACTGATCCCATTGTTGACCATATTCCTTGGTCAAGAACCTTAGTATATTTCCAAGGCTTCTATTCACCACTTTGGTCTGACCATTAGTTTGGGGATGGTATGGAGACCCAAAGCATAAATTTGTGCCCAGTCTTTACCAAAGAGTCTTCCAAAAATGAATCATAAATTTAGTTTCTCTGTCTGACACTATGCTCATAGGTAACCCATGGATTATTACCATCTCTTTGAAGAAGAGAGAGGCTATTTGGATGGCATTATTAGTGGTATTTCATGGCACAAAGTGAGCCATCTTGCTAAATCTATCCATAACTACATAAATACTATCCATGCCTTGTTTTTTCTTGGGTAACCCAACTACAAAATCCATGCTCAAGCATTCCCATGGCCTAGTGGGAATAGGTAGTGGTTGATAAAGGCTAGCATTTGAAAAAGTACCTTTGACTCTTTGACATATTATGCAACTTTCCACATACCTCCTAACATAAATATTCATTTTTGGCCAATAATATAACCTTTGAACAAGTTCTTGGGTCTTAGTGATCCCAGAGTGACCACTCAATGCACCATTGTTATTTTCCTGAATCAAGTTCTCCCTAATAGACCCAGTAGGGACACATAACTGATTTCCCTTAAACAAAAGATTACTTTGCAAAGTGTTTTCAACATACTTTCTATGAAAATGATTCTTGTATTCATCACATACCTTATAAATGTCTGCAAAGTCTTCATCTTCAGCATATAGATCCTTGAAATGATCTATTCCCACGCTCTTCAATTGAATCTCTTGAATGGTAAGAGCTCTTCTACTCAAGGCATTAGCCACCTTGTTGAGTACTCCTTTCTTGTGTTTGATATTAAAGGTGTATTCTTGTAGGTATTCCAGCCACTACATGTTCTTGTGACTCAACTTTTCTTGAGAGTTCAAGAAACTTAAAGCTTGATTGTCTGAATAGACAATGAACTCCTTGGGGATAAAGTAGTGTCTCCACTTTCTTAAAGCCTGAACCAATGCATATATTTCAAGGTCATAGGAAGATTACTTCCTCTTGGCTTCACTCAACTTTTCTGAATGAAATGCCTTTGGTCTGCCCTCTTGGCTTAGGACAACTCTAATAGCCACATTGCTTGCATCAAACTCAATGATGAAAAGATTCTCAAAGCTTGGAAAGACTAAGATAGGTTGGGAAGAAATATTTTCTTATAAAAACTCAAAGCTCTTAGTGGATTTTTCATTCCATATGAACTTAGTCTTCATTCCTCCTTTGACTGTGTCCAACATAGGAGCACAAATAGCACTAAACTTCCTTATAAAATTCCTATAATATTGAGCAAGGCCATGAAAACTTCTTACCTTTGTTTCTGTCCTTGGAGTAGGCCAATTCATGATGGCTTTCACTTTACTCTTGTCCATTTTAAGATTTCCATAAGATAGAACAAACCAAAGGTACACTAGTTCTATTTTGATGAACTCACATTTCTCCAAGTTGATCATCAACTTCTCTTCATGCAACTTCTTGAAGACAGTCTCAAGGTGTTGAAGATGCTCATCTCTTGTCCTACTATAAATCAGTATATCATCAAGATATACTACTACAAATTTTCCAATGTAGTCTTTGAGGACTTCATTCATGAGACTCATGAATGTGGAGGGGGCATTAGATAGTCCAAATGGAATGACAATCCATTCATACAAACCTTCATTTGTTTTGAAGGTTGTCCTCCATTCATCTCCCTCATGTATCCTAATTTGGTGATAGCCACTCTTCAAGTCTATCTTACTAAAATACTTAGATTCACCTAGGCAATCCATTAGGTCCTCAATCCTAGGAATGGGAAACCTATACATAATGGTTATCCTATTTATGGCTCTTGAATCAGTACAAATCCTCCATGTGCCTCTTTTCTTGGGTGCTAGGAAAGTGGGTATGACACAAGGGCTAATGCTTTTCTTGATAAGGCCTTGGTTAAGGAGTTCTTGTATTTTCCTAGCAATATCCTCATTTTGTTGAGGGGTCATCTTGTAAGCTTCCTTATTGGGTAGGTTAGCTCTGGGTATGAAGTTTATCCTATGACTTATGGCTCTTGTAGGAGGTAATGCTGATGGATGTCCATCACTTACTATACCTTCATAAGTCTGCAACATGTTTTGTATCTCCTTAGGTAGCTCTAGCTTCTTGTCTCCTTTTCCTTCATTCTTTTCTCTTGGCATTAGCACCAATGCATAGCCAACTCCTTCTCCTTCTTCCATGGCTTCTATGATATATTTTTCACCCACCATAAGAACATTAGGACCTGTTGTCTTCACATCTGCATCCTCTAACAATGATTGGATTTTGAAAGTTACTTTATCCTTCTTGAATGTATACGAGTTCTTCACTCCATCATGGATATCTTGGTGATCAAATTTCCATGGTCTGCCTAGGAGAAAGTGGCATGCATCCATAGGAAGCACATCCCATAGAACCTTTTCCTTATATCTCCCTATAGAGAACTCCACCCAAGCTTTCTTGTTGACTAAGATATGTTGTCCCTTATTGAGCCATGTGACCTTGTAAGGATGGGTGTCGGGTATCCTTGTCATGCCTAACTTGTTGACTACTTCCTCTGACACAATGTTGTCAGTAGACCCTAAGTCAATGATGACTTTACATACTTTTCCTACCACCTTACATTTGATTCTAAATAGGGACCTTCTTTGGCTTGGCTCTTCTTTAACCGGCTCCTTGATCAACATTCTCCTCATCACAAGGTTCTCACCTTCTTGTAAATTTAATGGTACCTTAGAGTGTGTCTCTGCTTCATTTGTCTCTTCATGAACTAAATTAGTTCTCTTTTTACCTCCTTTAGAAGTACTACCTTTCTCTGGACACCTATAGGTAGGGTGTCCCATTTGGTTGCAATGATAACATTTCATATTGGCAAAGTAATTGCCTCTTCTTTTTCCACCACTTCTTCCTCTGAAATTTGAGTTCCTTCTTCTACCACCTCTTCTAGAACTTCCCTCTTGCTACTTATTATACTTGAATTCTCCTTATGTCCTTGATTCTGAACTCCTCCCACCATAGCCACCTCTTTGTCCTCTACTATCCCTTCCCCTACCTCTTCCTTTGGAGGTTTGCTCTTTTTTTTCTTTTTCCTTTCTCCTCTATCTTCAAGGCCATTTGATAACATTGGCAGATGGTTTTGAAGTTCACAAGACTCATGTCTTCTTGAATAGACCACTTGAGTCCATTCAAATATCTAGCTATCTTAATGATTTCATCCTCCACCACTTGTGACCTTAAGCACAAATTTTGGAACTCTTCAGTGTATGCTTGGACATCCTAATCTTTTTGTCAAAGATTGTGTCTTCTTCTATGTAGCTGAACCTCATAGTCACCAAGCAATTAAGTCAGCTTGAAATTAGTCACCATTCCCTTCCATGTGACTATAGGACTCCTTCCTTCTTTCTCCCTTTTAGTTTGAACAAACTTCCACCATGTGAGGGCTGATCCTCTCAATCTTGACTTGGCCATATTCACTTTTTGGGCCTGTGTGATACCATCACATTCGAAATGGTTCTCTATACTATCAATCCAATCCACAACTGAATCTGGATCTATTTATCCACTAAAGAGAGGTACACCCTCCAAAGCTTTCCCACTTAAATCTTTCAGTGCCTTTAAGAAGGGTTCTTCAGTAATAACAAGGTGAGGGGTTGGAGCTTCTTATTCTCAATGCACTCCCTTCTCCCTTCCTTCTTCTTCTTCTTTTTTTTCTATCTTATCTTTCATCTTATCAGCTTTGTCTTGGACTTCTCCCAAGAGTTCCTCCATTTGAGACAACCTTTCTCATAATAACTTGTTGTCTTCTTCTTGCTCATCCACCTTTTTGGCTAACTCAGCATTATTCAACATGGTTTTGTCTTCTACTAATCCCACTGGTGTATTTTCTCCAACTGATTTAGTAGGCTGAAACATCCACCACAAGCCTGATCATAATCAAGCTCTGATACCAATATGATGTAAGTGTTCCAAGGCTTGCTAGCACTTCATCCAAGAGACCTAGCTTGTCTCTTCTAGGAACCTAGCCTCCTCTAGGTCCTAATTGGCTTAGATTATTAACTAATTCCAATTCCAACTCTTCTCTAAGAGTTTCTACCCTTGTGCTTCACCTGGAAAGACTAACACCTTTTTCGTTAGTTCAATTCTTCACTTTTCCTACTACACTTAGAAGGATCTAAGTGTCAACTCCACTCTAACATCCATGATTCATTTTAGGGATGCTAAGAATGCTTTAATCTATGCATATGTCCCCATTCCACTCCATTTTGAAAGATCTCTTAACCCTTTTTATTCTAGTTCAAAATTTTGACTCCAAGAGGCCTAATTGGGCTTATTCCCTTGTAGCCTTTTAGAGTGACCTTTTCCTATTTCTTTCAAAACTTTCCAAAAGAACTTGAAAATCCAATCCCACATTCAGATACCCTTTATCATTTTACAAGATATTTTGAAATTTTTAATCCTTTAGGTCATCCGTACATAAGGTTCCTACAATCTAGGTCCAATAGGGCTAATAAGCCTAATTTCTAGGACTGTCTACAACACAGTTGAAAACTTGCTCAAAACTTGGTCTCATGGATTGGTATGAACTCAATCCCCATATTATGAAAAGGTATGACCATACCTTATCTGGAACTATTCTTATCCCATACAGTACTCTCTACCCTGCAAGAAATCTCCTTTTCTTCAGTACTAAACCTCTAACCGGGCACTGTCTTCTCGCCTAGGGCTTAGTAGTAAAAAAATGTCTCCATCTTCCTAAGAATCCTAATACTAAAAATATATACACTATTGAATCCCCTAAAATATCCCTCCATCCTTAGGTGTTTTCGATGGCTAGATTTCATGGGGGAGCCATGAATCGACTGACTGGTCAGGACAGGACCAGTGAGCACACTAAACACAAAACAATTTAGCCAATAGACCAATCCTACTCTAATCAACATTCCTATCAAATGAAAAAGTCTTATAACAGTCCAAAGAACACTAAACAATCACTATATTTAGTCTCTCAATTCATTACACATGACTGTCACATCAAAATGCTCGGGTTTTGTGAATACAGTGTTGTAGAGCTATATTCAATATACAAAACTTGTTACAATGAACGACTAACTTCAAGATTTGAGCCTCCTTCTCCATTAGATGCCATCTTCCATGCTTTTAGGGATGATTGGTCGATTCCCCACTCCTAGCTTTAAGGGAATCCTATGTAACTGAGTTGCATGCAATATTTGGAATTATTACAAATGTTGTCATTGCAACTTTTTAGCAACTTTTAGCATCTTTCCCATTATGCCAACTTCCTAAGTTTTAGGACCTCTAACCTCTTCACTTCAAGAATCCAAGATCATTCATGACCTTATGGCATCTCTATGACATCATTTATGTGTTTAAGACACATTGAAGACTCTAACTCAAACTCCTAACACTAAGAAATTTAAAAACTACTAACAATGGCTAATTTGGTGACTTTAGGCCTAATGACTAACTCACCTAGTGCTAATTGAAATGACCTTCTAAGGTCCAAAGTAAAAAAACTATCTTGACTTGGCCAATGTCAAGTACAATCCAAAACATCCTAACTATGGAGGTTAGTCTAGGTTTGCTCCTGCACCAGTAAAACTAATCTCTTGCCTCAAATACATCATGTTTCTAGAAATGACAAAACCACAATACATTTTCATTATCAAAACTCAAATTATCCTCACCAAATGCCAACAATCTCCCCCTTTGGCATTGATGGAAACACATAGAAAAATAAATAAGAAATTTTCCTAAGTGTGTAATCTACTACATAAATGAAAAATACATTACTTTGCATTGCAGTAAACTAATTCCCAATATCTTAAAATCTCCCCCTAAGAATTATAAACATGTATACTACTCCTCTTTACCATCATGGTTACATTTTCCATGAACTTAGCCAAATTTCACCTTAAGTACATCATTACATTCACCCCGCTTTGACAATAATGACAAAGGTATGATAAAACGTGTCAAAATTTATTGATATAAGAGTAGTAACACCCAGTTACATTCTACTGAAGACATTATTGAAATCAACCTTTAAAATTTTTAGATCACTATCCCAATTTATTAATAGAATCTCCACAATTGCAATCTGACCACCTAGCAAAAATGCTAATTCCTCTAATCCATCAATTGTACACACATAGAGAAATGCCAAAGTCTTCTCAACTTCCTTTATACTTTGTTACAAAATTTCTAGTTGGGAATCAACAAGCTATGTAATTCTAACAAGTTAGCAATTCTCTTGTCATTCTCACTCCTATTTGTTTTCAACTTGTTGTTAATGTTTCTAACCTTCCCACCAAATGTATTAGTTGATTTGTGTATAGGATCACAATTGGAAACAAGTAATTGAATTTTCTTTTAAGCTTCACATTTTTTTTATGAATAGAAGCCTTTACTATTAATAATATAACAAAGTACAATATTCACAAAAAAAGCTCAAGGGATGAAAAATCACCCCGCAAAGAGTCATTCGGAATCATGCCGGAATTAAGAAACTATTCATAAAAAAAATATAAGAAGCCCTCTGGCTGTGAGAGTAGTAGCAGAAGAGGGAGAAGGATCTTTGTCATTTGGATTGCCCCAAACATTGGGCCCAGGGGTCTGGTCGAGAAGTAACCACCCACCATCAGTTTCTTCATTTTCCATTTCTCCTTCCTCCCGCCTGGGAGAAATTGCCAGAGCCAGGCGGGGGATCTTATCAGAAGGGGCGAGAGGCCACATAGGAATAGTGGCCGATGATGGAGCAGCAGTAGAGGCAAGCACCAAAGGATAGCCAGCCGAGGCCCTCCTATCATGAGGAGAGGTGAAACAGTGGTGCCAAGAGCACAGTGTTCTAGATTGCCTCACTGAGGTACTCCTGCTATGACAATGGCCTTGGGGTGGTACGCGGTCAGTAGAGAGAGAATTTGGAGACACTCAAGCAATAGTACACAGGGAATTACCCTATTGTTCCAGAAGCTCCTGCAAGTGGGTGACCTCAAGGGCCACCTTGTTAGCTAGTACTTGAATATGCATCATGACATTATTACATAAACATGCCTTATCATAGAGAGAAATAGTAATATCCAGAAAGTTGTGAGTAAAAATAACAACATTACAATCTTTCCATAATGAAAAAAAATCTTCATCCTGAAAGTATGCCAAATCTGGGTATACTGTGAAGGTATTCTTGGAGAGTCACCGAGGAGAGCCATATGCCAAGAGAAAGGATCGAGCCGAAATGGCATAAAGAAACTATTAATCCATCTCTAGTAGTTCTGGGCCCGATGATAGAACCAAAAAATATGTAAAATAGTTTTAGGGTGCCCAAAAAATGGGCATTTAGGATCAGGCACACCTAAGTGTCGAAGATGAGCTCCTAAGGGAAAACCTTGGTAGAGAAGACACGAAGAAAAATGGGCAATTTTTCCTTTAGTGATAGCATCCCAAATAGTACAGAAATGCCAGCTCCAAGTCTTTTGGGAACAAGAAAGATGTCACCGATGGTTGAGAGAGTCAACCATAGGGAAAGGAGGCACAAACCAAGAGTACCCAAGTTTGGGTTTGTAGTTGGTAAATGGCGTATCAAGGTACCATTTCAAATCTTTCCACCAAGGTTTAACTGACTGAATTCCAAGTCTGTGCAGGAGATGTGGCAGAATAGAAGAGACAAGAAAGTCAAAAGTATGATGGTATAGGTGAGTGAGCTGGAATTGAATCCGCAGATCATCCCAGGAGTGAAGACTCATGGTGGCTCTAGAAAACAAATCCTTGGGTGTTTGAATGCCTGATTTCTGAAAACAAAGAGCACTAATACCCTGGATTCTGGCCAGAGGAAACCCTTGTTGAGAAAAAAGTGGGGACCACCAAATATTCTTTTGATTGAAAGAAAGCCCATCACAAAAGCCATTTCTGACCTAGCAAAACCAAGTTTGACAGCTTCCCAGGATCTCCAAATGATTTTGGCAACAAAGGTACCTTGTATTTGAACAGGGTGCTTCATAACTAGGAGGGTTTGAAAGCCAATCCCTTGCCATGCCGATTTGTGCAAACGATACCCAGAAGAAATGCAATGGCAAAGCAAGAATTTCTAGGCCTCATTGGCTATGAGACAATGCATGGCCCATTTCGCACAAAGGGCCATACCTTGATTCTGAGTATCAAGTAAGCCAAGCCCACTAGAGTGTTAGAATAATAAGAAGAATAATGCAAATATAAACATGGAAGAGAACACAAATGACACAGAGATTTAATGTGGTTCACCCAATCCCTGGGCTACATCCACCAACAACGAGTCCAATATTTTTATTATTATCCAGTGATTACAATCTAAAACCTACAACTCAATACCGTCACAGGAAGCTACAAAAAATCCCTCATACAATGAAATCTTGAAAACCCTAAGCCATTTTCACAAGCATATTTCACCTAACCTAATTAGGGAAAAAAATACTCTGACTAATAGAAAATCAATGGTCGACCCATCAGGGGCTCTGCCCCCCTTGACGCCGCCTGGGGCGCTGCCCTAGGACCCTGCAAGGGGCTCTACCCCTTGACCCTGAGCTTGGGGCCGATAAAGATATGTCTTGGGGGAAACCATGCCAAAAGAAACTGAGTCTGATTAGGCTCCACATACATAAAAATCTCCCACTTGGAGATTGATCAAACTCCACAACAATATCCTCCCACTTGGAGAATGATTGACCAAACCTGTAGCTCCCACTAGAATAAAGAAACCACCCTGGACTCTGCTGTTCTTTTATTCTGTTCAGTCTAGAAGACCAACTGAAGCTGAAGAGGAATTAAACTTCTCCCTTATAACTAACTTTGTAAACATATCTACTGGATTATCATCTGTATGTATCTTCTCCAACTTTAACTGTCCATCATCCAAAACTGACCAGATGAAATGATATCGCAATTGTATGTGCTTTGTTTTTGAGTGCAAAGAAGAATTCTTTGCAAGATGAATGGCACTCTGACTATCTGAATACAAATAATTATCTGCCTGTGGATGTCCCAATTCTTCCATGAAGAATTGAAGCCATATCATCTCCTTGGCTGCGTCTGTAGTAGCAACATACTCTGCCTCTGTAGTGGATAACGCATTCACCTTTTGTAACCAAGAAATCCTACTCACTGCTATCCCACCAACAGTAAATACATAACCTGTAGTACTCCATCTGGTATCTATATCTCCTACCAAATCTGAGTCAACATAGCCATGAATAGTAGTAGAAGAGCCCCCAAAGTGTAAACACTTATTGGATGTACCTCTCAGATATCTGAGAATACATTTGACTGCATTCCAATGCTCAATCCTAGGGTGACTCATATACCGGCTAACAACTCCCACCGCATGTGCAATATCTAGCCTAGTACATACCATAGCATACATTAAGCTCCCTACAGCTGAAGCATAAGGTATCTTGGACATTTTTGCCTCTTCTTCTGGTGTCTTTGGACACATTTCTTTGGTCAGTTTCAAATGACTAGGTAAAGTTGTAGTGACAGCTTTGGCATCCTTCATGTAGAATCTCTGCAACACCTTTTCAACATAATCAACCTGAGATAGAGTTAATTTTTTTTTCTTCCTATCTCTACAAATTTTCATGCCAAGGATTTGTTTT
>MU223557.1:366249-404141 GCA_018584345.1 Thuja plicata | reverse complement strand
ACCCATGAATCATCAACATTTTCTAAAGACAAGAGCAAAGCATCCTCTTTAGATTTGTTACTTACCACATTTGCCTCCTTGTTTCCATCATGTTTGTCTCCTTGATCTTTCTTCTGAGACCAACAATCTTTCTTCTTATGTCCTGGTTTTACACAGTACCAGCAGTCACTAGGTCCTCTTGACTGAGACCTCTTTCCCTTTGACTTCCCTTGTGATTTTCCATGATTTCTAGTGTTGTTTCCTCTGTCTCTTATTCTGCCTCTACTTTCTGCGTTCAATACACTACCTGATGTGGATGCCCCTGAGCTTTTCCTATGAATTTACTCACTCAATATAACACCAACAACATCATCAAACTTTAGGGTATTAGAACTAGAAATAGAATTACTAACAGCCATTACCAAGCCATTCCAGCTTTCTGGCAAAGAGCACAAAATCAAGAGAGCCCTAACCTCTTCATCAAAGGTAATTTTAACTGAAGTTAACTGACTTGTAACTGTATTAAACTCATTTAGATGATCAGTGACTGATCCACCTTCTACCATTTTCATGTTAAATAAAATCTTCATGAGAAATACCTTGTTTGAAGCTGAAGGCTTTTCATACAACTTCACTAGGGTTTCAATCAGATCTTTAGCTATCGTTGCTCCAGTAATATTGAATGCCACCGATTGTGCCAGGCATAAACAAATACTCCCCAGTGCCTTCCTATCCAAAATATCCCAATCTTCCTTAGACATTACTGCCTCTTTCTTGGCTATTCCCTCTAATGGCTGCCATAGATCCTTCTGATAGAGATAGTCCTCCATTTGCATCTTCCATAACTGGAAGTTCTACTTGTTAAACTTATCAACCTTTAGCCTACCCTCATCTACCATTTCTCCCACTTAACTGAGAGACTCTCCCAATAACTCGTGAGACCTGCTTCAGAGAATAGATGAAAGAATGAACAAAAAAACCTCACTCTAATACCACTTGTTAGAATAATAAGCAGAATAATGAAAATATAAACATGGAAGAGAACACAAATGACATAGAGATTTAACGTGGTTCACCCAATCCCTAGGCTATGTCCACCAACAGCGAGTCCAATATTTTTATTATTATCCAGTGATTACAATCTGAAACCTGCAACTCAATACCATCATAGGAAGCTATGAAAAATCCCTCATACAATGAAATCTTAAAAACCCTAAGCCCTTTTCACAAGCATATTTGACCTAACCTAATTAGTGCAAAAAATACTCTGACTAATATAAAATGAATGGTCGGCCCTTTAAAATATTAATAATTCATTGTTGGCGTCGAGGGGCATTTCCCCAAAGGGCCCCTACAAGGGGCACTACCCCTTGACCCCGCCTAGGGCACTACCCCAGGACCCTGCAAGGGGCTCTACCCCTTGACCCTGAGCTTGGGGCCGATAAAGATATGTCTGGGGGGAAACTACGCTGAAAGAAACTGAGTCTGATTAGGATCCACATACATAACATAGAGGCCTTGGGGAGACAAAAAAATTCCTAGGCAACTGTGTGAAATCCATGGTGATCAGCACCATAGGCCCAAAGAAAATCCCTCAACAATTTCTCAGGCTTCTTGTAGGAGGCCTTTGAAGGAGCCCAACATGAAGAATAGTACACATGAGTAGTAGCCAAAACCTTAGAGAAATCTAGAATTTCCCACCAAGAGACAGTGGCTTGGTAATCCAATAGGTAAGATTCTTTTAAATTTTAGCAAGTACAACATTCCATAATTCAGTAGAAGTAGATTGAAAAGAAAAAGGTACACCAAGGAATCAAAAAATTTCCCCATGTTGAATCCTGGACAAACCAAACTAGGAAAACCAGGGTGGGTCAGTAAGGGAAGACTTCCTATAACATAAGGTTTTATGCCACTGAATGGCTGAGCCTGAAGCCAGACATAAAGTGTCTAAACACTGCAAGGCTTCCTTGATATTTTGTTCATCCTATCCAAGAGTGAGAAAAGAATCATCTACAAAATGGCCATTAACCAACTGTTGAGTGGTATTGGGTAGAGCAATCCCATGAACATGGCCCAGAGAAATAGAGTTAGATAACAAGTAACCAAATCCCTCGAGTGCCAGAACATATAAGGCATGAGCAAGAAGACATCCTTGTCAAATGGATCTAAAAAGCCTAAAGCTAGAGGACTGTCTACCATTAATGGTGATGAAAGCACAGGCATCCCTGAAAAACATCTGCACAAATTGAATAAATCTAGGGCCAAAACCTAGAGCATGAAGCATAGCAAGAATAAAGGACCATTCAATATGGTCATAAGCTTTAGAAAAATCAATCTTAAGAAAAAGGGCTTTTTGTTGTGACTTACGAGCCCATTCCATACCTTCCAAAACTGCAATGATATTATCTAGAATATATCTTCACTTAATGAAGCCAATTTTCCCTGACCGAGAAATCTAGGGAAGGATGTGAAATATTTTGAGAGCCAGAACCTTAACGCTGATCTTATATGAGACATTGAGAAAGGTAATAGGCCGCCAATTAAAGATATCCTCTAGATCCCCAGCTTTGGGGATGAATTTAATGTTTCCTTTATTGATAATGTCTCCTAGATATTGGGAGTGATATGATTCAAGGTAGATCTAGAGTAAATTAGGACCTATGGCATCACATAGCGTTTTATAAAACTCATAGGGAAACCCATCACATCACAGAGCCTTATCATTAGCCATGGTAAAGACAACTTCCCAGAGATCCTGTAGGGTAAGAAGCTACTCATAGAAAGCATGCTGGGATGGTGAAACACATCCAGGGATGACAGAAGTACACTCGTTAAGAGCTTGATTGCTAGTAGGAGAGGATCCTTGGGTGGAAAAAACTTGTTTGTAATGACAAACAAAGGCTTGTAGAATATCAGGAAGCTCCATGAGGAGGGATTAGCCTTCTTTAAACCTGGTTATGCCCACATTGGTGTGAAAGGTATGGAGAACCACAAAAATTTCTTTAGAGGCCTGATTTCTGACTTTTAACCAGTGCAAATGAGCTTTGATCTCAACACCTCTGGCAACATAGTTGTTTGCAACTTGTTTCTATTGACGCAACTGGGCAAGATGAAGTTGTAGGCTCTGACTAAATGGATCTAGAGCTAAGGCCTCCATGGTGACACAAAGAGATTTGGTGTTGACATCATAGGATTGATGGCGGTAGATCAAAATCTTTCTACCATAAATGCACAGAAAGTGTCCCGTACACTGGATGACATCATTCCACCATTGAATCCAGCCAGACGATTGCGATGGTCGAGGCTCAAGATTCCAAACCCAATGAATGTGGGCCACTGTGGAAGCATGATTAAGAATGGAAGTATTAAAAAATAACTCAGTGGTGGGAGGTCGTGTCTTAGTTGTCTTCCATACAATATTGAATTGAATGTGGAAATTATCTAAAAAGGTCACATCAAAAGGAGGAGTAACTGGCAAAGCTTGTTTTTCAGAAAAAGAGAAAAAATATTGCACCATAATTATGGCACATTCAAGCCATTTATGAATTATGCGAGAAGATGCTCTAAAATTAGACCACATGTGCCAAACTCCATCCGTTCGACGATGGCCAAGATTGGGATAAAAAAGGCCCAATTTATTACGCATGTAGTACCAGGCTTCCCATTCACCAACTATCCATCTAAAAGGAAGCCACCTTTGTCAGAAGCCACCTCAACCATATTAAAGTCACCACAAAAAATCCAAGTTGTAGGTGGAAGAGAATCTGCAAGCCAACACCAAAGATGAGATCTCTCAATAGCATCATTGGGAGCTTAAACATTAACTATGTGAAAAGAATGATTCTCGATAATGAAAGTGGTTCAAACAAATAATTGCATGGCATCTGAACCATGATTGATTAAGAAAGAATTCCAATGGGGAGAAAGGAGAGTAACAACTCCACCTCGACCAGCTTTGTGCTGAGAGCATAGAGAAAGGCTCTTAGGAAAAATAACTTTGCAGGCAGCATAAAAAAAAAAACCATAAATTTTAATTTCCTGGAAGCATAACACATCCACATGATTAACACGACGATGAACATCCCTGATAGAATACTTTCTGGGAAGGTCTGTCAGACCTCTAACATTCTAGGAGATGTACTTCATGAGAAAATAGTGTCATCCATACCATCACCTTCTCCAAGGGAAGCAAAACTATTTGGCAAATAAGTGAAATTATTCCCAGGAGACTCCATGGAAACATTTCTGCATTTTTTGGATAGGCTCTCTTGTGCAGCCTCGACATGCCCTACAAAAGGGTGAGAGCAGCGAAAAATAGGAGGACTGGAAATCAAGGAAGATGCCTGAGGTGTGCAAATCCAAAGAGGGTTACCACCAGAATCCAAAGTCTCTTTCCCCTGCTGGCCATGGTTTGAAATGTTTCAGCATGAGAAGCAATGCAAGCCACTACAGGAGGTGACTATTATGAAGTGGAAGTTGAAGCGATAGGTTTAACCTATGTGTTCTTACATCCGACCGTTACCCAGTCATCCTTCTTGGTGTCTTCTTTTTTACCAACATCAATGGGCCATGAACCAGAATCCATAGGAGGAGGTTTGGGTCGAGGGACTACCAAAGGGTAGTCCTTGATCTTATGCTCTATGGATTGACAATGATAAAAAGTGTTGGGAAGGTTGAGCTAAACCACCTTCTGGGAGAATATGGTGTCGCCAACCTCAATCTCAATAGTTTCTTTAAGATCTCGGGAAAGGTTGACTTCAATACAGAGCCTCTTTTGAGGTTGAGGATTGAAAAAATGGTCATGCTCACTACAAATAACCCTACCTAGATTTTGCACAATGTCATGCATGAAAGGCCAACAAGGTAGAGGAAGACCATGAAACTCAACCCACACAGGGACCTTTAGTTTATTTTCGTCAAAGATAGAAAAGTCTTGAGACCAACACTGGAAAACTAAAAGGGAAGCCCAAATATTCTAGGGACCTTTGGAAAAAATGGAATCCACATGAGTGGTATTGGAAAAGAGAAACAAAAAGAAACCTTTGGCCTGACTCTGAATGCCATCCAGAAGGATTCCATGAGGAGTCTAGGATTTTGCCACCCAATCCTTAATCATATTTTCAGGAGGGTTACGACACAAAAAGTAACCAATAAGAGTATGTGTTTCAAGCCAAGAACATGCATCATCAAAGTCATGAATGGGAAAAACAATATCAGGCTGAGACATACCTCGTGGAACACATTGGGAACAAACTTGCGAGGTATCTTTCTTGGAGGCGCCATTGTTATCCATCACCAAAATAGCACCAGCATCAACTGTTGGGATAATGGTGGCCGAGGCCATAAAATACTAAAGAATTTTCTCACAGTAAATATGGTCTAAAGGATAGGAGAGCTCAGAATAGCAATGTGACTCTAAACCTTAGCAGAGAAAAAAAAATCCATCCCCTAGCAGAGCAAAAAAAATGTGAATATTTGCATGCAAACTCTATGCAAAAATCATTAGCTTCACATTTTTCTCTTTCTAAATCTTTCAAAAATTGAGAGAAATTAGAGATAGAATTCATAATATTACCACCTTCAATCAATGCAACCTTCTATCAGTTAACTACCAATGTGAGTATTTTGTTTTCAGTGACAATTGACTATGGCAATTTCTCTGATCTCTTCTTCTTATACACTTTTTGTGCCCTGAAAACTGTTGCATCTTCGAAAATTTTCATCTCATCTCTAATTTTAGTGACAAAAAAATCTAGCTACTCTGTAGATGTAGCTTTTCCATCATACTTAAAATTACTTAATGTTTCTAAACATAAACCTCTAACATTGAGTATTACCTTTGATTCCTTTTACATTATTTTCTATTTTTCTTTTGACTTGATTTCCATAACACACTCTATCATCTCTTTAGAGCTCATTGTGCTCAAGTCAATATGTCCCTTAATGGATAGATTATCATCAATATTCATTTTTTACTTTGTGGGAGGCATGGCCATGCCTTCACTTTTTTCCTTTTCGATAGTTTCCTCCACATTGACCTATTTTCCTTCAGTAGAACTATCTGTTACTTCCTTTTCCTTGTCTTTCTCTTGAGTGTCATCGATCATAGCCTGACCAGTACCTATGCTTACTGGTTCTTCATTTTGTGTATAAGATTTTTTGTTTATTTTTTGTGTCTCCATTTTCTCATCTTGTACCTCCATGACAGGGATGTCTCATGTATTATCTATTCCAGCTCTAAGTTCATCAAGTGTGACCTTTACACCATCAATCGTGAAACCTTCATCTATTTTAATTACCACTAGGTCAATCTTCTTATATTTTGATGTTTCCTTTTGAATATTCATAGGATTTTTATCACTCTTCTCTTTATCTAATCCCAAAATTTGTTTTGTCTCATCCTTTACCGATTGATTCTCCCTAATAATCAGTTGTATAGTTCTTTCTCTTACTCTAAATAAAGATATTTCTTCTTTGATCTTCTCATCTATATTTTCCTCTAAAGAGTTAGTCTTTAAGCTCAGTGAAACATACTTTACCAACTCTTTATCCCTTGTAAGTGAACCCTTCCATCTTGCATCAATTTTATCATATAATGTTGAAGGAATTTGAACTTGCAACTAGAAAGGTGCTTTTCTCAACTTGTACATGCTAAAAAATACAACATCTTCAATAAATATTTGATCTTGTTCATTGAACTTTTCATATAAATTTCTAACACCAACTAATACACCCCACTTCTTTACTCTATGAACTATGTTTTCAACAAAGATAAATTTACCAAAATCAAATTTAACAAATTCAGATTCAACAAATTTAGTCATGGGAGAGCCTACCACTTTGGATCTTTTTCCTCTGGCCTTTAGTTCATTTTTCTCTCTATATGATTTTGTTCTCTCACTATCTTCATCATCAGAAACTTTCTTAGCTCTTTGTACCTTTTCTTTCTTCCTTTTTCTTGTCATATTTTTAGTGCTTGGTGTCTCCTTAACTATTGTATCCTTAGGCTTAGTACTCTTTTATGGTTTCTTCTTTGTTATGATAGGAGGAGATGTTTTCTCCTTCTTAACTTGTGTTGCACTTCTAGTCTGTCGACTTGTTGGGGAATTACCAGTTGCACCAAATACTTAAACATATCCATCTTCCTCTTCTTCAGATGTACTTTCTTTCTCAACAATATTCTTGGCTCTCACCTTCTCAATTTTCTCCTTAGTGAAACCTTTTTGAGTTATGAATTGTTCAACATATTTTCTCATTTTTCTCTCAATTATTGGTTCCATCAAGTCTTTACGAACTTTAAGTGATTTTTTTTCACAAGTTCCAAACCTTGGAGCCTTGGGATCTTTTGCTTGAGATAGTATGTCTACAATATAGATAGCCTAAATATCTTCTTCTACTTCATAACCCATAGGCATTACCCATAAGGTCCTTGCCTCAACTACTTCCATTAAATAAGTATATGTATCAACCATGAAGCAAATAGTATCCTTGTATTTTTTGACAATATAAGAAGGTGTCATTTCCTTTGCATGCATCTTCTTCTAAAAACATTTGAGGTATCCCCATACTTCTCTTTTAAAGACATTCCCTAAGAGTCTAGTACAGTTGTTGATTTAAATAAAAATAGGGGTGTTTTCTAACCAATCGATGTTATCGATACTGAGGAACATATTCTAAAAGTAGAAAAATAAGCACATGATTATTTGACAATATTTGAACTTTTGCATCTTATCCTTCTTTATCTTTTCCAAGTTCTACATTGATTTATCTCTCATGGCTTCAGATAGATCAAAATAATCATTTTATTTAATCATGTGATTTATGTGAATAGCACCCCATGTATGCTATTCAACCTAGTAGAAAGATATAGAATTTATGTAATAACTAGAGAAGAAAATTTTACCCCTACATCAAAAATATCATATACTGTCATGGCACGACTATCCCACTTTTATTTTTCCAACCTAATCACTTCCTCCTTCAGAATGGTTTGAAGAATAGGCATACCACTGATTGCACATAGACCGATTACTGCATGAATTTACTCCTTATTAATCTTATGTGGCTGATCTAACCACATAAATTGATCATGAATTCTTCTCAAGACGTATTTAATCTGATCATCTTCAAATTCTTTAGGATAGTTGACTGCATGTTGAAAAACTTTTTTCCAAAAATCCATTTATGTTCATCCTTTAGCACTAAGTTTCATCTTAGAGCATCTTGTATTTCTCATGAATTGCTCCTGATCCTAAATCTTCCAATTTATAGTGAATATAAGCTCTAAAATATTCTACATGAAGCACACCATAGGCCATGTTGATTAGGGCACCCCCTAGATTTTTTTCATCCACTTGAATGTATGCTTCTTGAATTCTGGTTGAGGGCTATCACTAATATCAATCGATTTAGCAGTCATCATCTTAAAATCTCAAACACAAAAGTAGATACCAGATAAATAGCTCAATCAATTCAAAACTAGGGTTCTTCCTTAAAAACTCGACAACACTTGATCAATTTGTTCTCTCAGATCATCATGAACAATATCTTCTTTTCGCTTGGATTAAAACAAATAGCTCAAACAATGCTTCTTTAACTTCACAACAATTTTCACAAAGTGAAAGGTGAAAATGAAAATTAAAATAACATTTTTATATGTCTTTGCATACACACATTTAATTCACTTACTAATGGAACTTACTTTATCACCAATTGACCCACAAACTCACTACTGAGGATCAAAATAGAACATAATTCATAAAAAATTCATAGTACATTTGAAAATTCCTTATTGCATCTTCAAATGTTTGTAAATCTTTCCATGCACCTTCAGGAGGTATGAAACATGGATTCATCAATACCGGCTCCCCCTAAGCCGCATGAAGGCTTAGATTGATGATGAATTCTCCACACCGGATGGAGATGTAGATTCTCCCAATGTCTTATTTTCTTCCTTCTTCTCCAAGGTCTTGTTCACATCCTTCCTAATCTCTTCTACACTCACAAAATACTTTCCTTCTGATTAATGGACTAATTTACTGATTGGTTTCTAAACGTGCAATTCCTTGCTTGATGTCCAATCTTATGAGAATGAAAACATGTCATACCAATTGATTTCCAAGTTCCATCATTACCTCTTAAAGTCCTCATTATTTAATTCACAACCATGTGTCCATAGTTACCACAGATTAAGCATGTAACATACTATTTCCTCTCCCTTTGGTAAAGTCTTTCATGATTCACTAGGGACCTTTGATTGTTTATTCTTTATCTACACTTATTAGCTTTGTGACCATAATTTGTTCACCTATAATATTAACCATTTCTAATCATAAGTAGTATGTCAGTACTTATTGTAGTTATATTAATAGCCATCAAAATTAATATCTTTGTTTGCACCTCTTCTTCTACATACATTTCAGTACAACCTCCATTGTGACATTTGAAACACACAGGTTTGTAGGATTTCTTACCAATATTTCTTTATGCTACCTTTGGTGGAGACTTTCCTTCTTTCTTTATCTCTTTTATTCCAAATGATTCACTAAGTTCAAAAGTAGTCTTAACAGTCTATATAAGGCCTATAGTCTAATTTCTCCATTGATTCCTTAGCTGCTCATCAAGTTTTATAGTGCTTTCATTGAATTTCTTCAGCAGATCTTTAGTACTCTTCAACTCTCCATTTATTTATTTTACTTATTTCTTAGATCATAATTCAGCCTTAGGGCTTGTTGGTAATCTTCATTTGTATCATGTAAATGTTCATTGTTCAGATTTAAAAAAATCACTTACTTTATCTTTTAGGGTTTCATTTTTGGAGTTTAGGGCATCCTCTATAACTTTCATTGCATCCTTTGTAGATGTCCTTTCCTCCAATTCTTCACTCATTCTGATTGATCAAGCTTCAATCTCTCTCCTAAGCTTTTTATTATCATTTTTCAAATTTTCAATCTCCACAGTAATATGTTTTAAGGCTTCTTCAGATTCATTCGATTAAATTTGTTTAGAAAATTTATCAATCTAGTCATGGCTCTCACTTAGTTGTTCAACAAGTTCTTGTCTTTTAGCTCTCGACTACTTTAGTTGATTCTTTAACTCTTCAACGACCATTTAAACTTCTTTGAGTTTCCTCTTATGATTCAAAAAACTATACATATTTTTCCTAAGGATCCTACTCGATTTGTTAGGTTGCTTTAACGGAACTTGGCTCTAATACCATTTTTTATCCTTCAAAAGCACTGAGAGGGGTGGGGGCTTAAATTAGTGCACCAACATAGAAACTTAGCATATAAACCATTCACACAAAGTAGACACAAGACTCAAAAGTTCTCCCTTGAAACCCATTGTTAGAGGGAGAAAACCATGTGTGGGATAATTCCCACAAATTTCATGTGCACGAAATAAATCTTCCCTATTAGGAGAAATTACAAAAACATTTTTAGGGGTATACCTGGTTAAGAGTATTTTATCACAATTAGAAGCTAATATAATTCATGTTAAAGAATATTTTTTTAAGACGTTTAAAAATCCTTTTAAGAGTCACCTCGTTCAAGGATTTATACTTCAGAACCTATTAAAGATCTGGTCACCCTGTTAGGAGTGACCTTGCTAAAGGATTTTAATTTCAAACCTATTAGGGCTTACCTTGAGTTAAACTGAAGAGTGACAAATCTGATTATGACCTTCTTGCCTGACAGATCTACTTTAGTTATGATCAAAAGGCAGCATTAGATGTTAAACAACTTCACAGAATTTCCATACTTATTGCAATGCAAAAAAATTGTCTCCTAATTTATAATTGCATCCTTCTTTTATAACAACCTGTTCAAGTCAACCTTTCCCCTAAAACATTTTACCCACCGACATATAAATCAAATCTGATCATGCCAAACCACATTGGTCAACTCATTAAATTAAAAAAAACTTTAATCGGGTTGCAAACAATCATTTACAAACACTAAATAGACTGGGGAACCGATCTAACCAAACTTGTTCTTTTTATCTCTTGTTCTTCCTATCAGTGTCTCTTGAATCCTCAATAAGTTGAATAGATCTTGAAACTAACTGATACAATCATAGATATAGCTAGATATTCCTATTTAGATGATAATTGTATGATCATGCACCTTGAATTGATCTCCACCTCCAAATCTGGTCGCATGTATCTCGCATACGGTCATTTTCCTAGTTGACCAAACACTTAGTCATTTCTTCAATTAGATCTTCAACACCAATTGTAAAAATGATCTCTTACCTCCAATACATCATGTTTCTAGAAATGAGAACACCACAAAATATTATCATGATCAACACTCAAATTATCCTCACCAAATTCCAACAAAACTTACCATTCAGATTTGAATGT
Organism: Thuja plicata; assembly: GCA_018584345.1. Classification (NCBI taxonomy): domain Eukaryota; kingdom Viridiplantae; phylum Streptophyta; class Pinopsida; order Cupressales; family Cupressaceae; genus Thuja; species Thuja plicata. The sequence goes on along the minus strand of MU223557.1, from coordinate 392,797 downwards.
ATGTGGCTCTCTCACCCTCAGCTATTTGAGGAAGTCAAAAAATTATCCAATATTTATGTGTCTATGATGACTTTTTTTCAGGGTTTCCAAGAAACTAAGAGAAGTAAAAACAAATTCAAAAGGTGGAATAAAGAGTCTTTTGGAAATATTTTTGTTATTAAGTTTGATTTACTACCTAGACTTAAGGAAATTAAAGATAAAATCCAGTTGGAGGGGTACATTACTGATAATAAGGAAAATGAAAATAAATTTCTTGTTAAAATCCATGATATTGTCTCCAAAGAGGATTATTGGAATCACAGATCTAGGGTTCTCTAGCTTACCACTGGAGATAAAAACATAAGATATTTTACCATGAAAAAATTGAAACAATGGGCTGCGAATATAATTTTGCACATAGAGTACAATGGTAACAATTTTGAGAAGGACGAGGACATTAAAAGTTAGGTTTTCCTCTTCATCTCTAATTTTCTATCTACAAATTATTTTGTAAATCATACCATGAAAGATTAAATTTTAGATGACATCCCTACAATGGCTACGCAGGAAGATAACAAGATGGTTACTTCTACTCCTTCTAAGGAAGAAATAGTGAAGGTTATTTTCTCTTTTGAGGGTAATAAATATATGGGGCCTGATGAGTTTCCCACGTTCTTCTTTCAGCATTTTTGGGAGATTGTAGCTAAGGATGTGAAAAACGTTGTGAAGGGTTTTTTTGGATCTAGGATCCTTCTTAAGGAGTTAAATTCCACTTTCTTGGTCCTTATTCCTAAACATCCTAGAGTTGTGGATATTGAAGCATTTAGACCTACAATCCTCTGTAATTCGTGCTACAAAATTATATCTAAGGTTTTGAAAACTAGATTATTGGTCATTATACCCTCCCGAATATATCCTCAACAAAATGGATTTATTCATGGAAGGAAAAGCCTTGATTCTATCATTATTGTCCATGAAAATGTGCATTCATTAGTAAAATCTTAAATTGAAGAATTCATTCTCAAGCTTGATATATCAAAGGCTTATGATCGGGTTGACTGGGACTTCTTACTTAAGATCCTGGAGGCATTTGGCTTCAACAACAGAGTTCTTCACCTGATTACGTAACTCAATTCCACTACCTCTATTTTTATCATTGTGAACAACTCTCCTTCATATGTTTTCAAAAATTCTAGAGGGCTTAGAAAACTCGATCCCATTTTCCCTATCCTATATACAATTATGGTGGAATGTCTTGGAAGGAATCTGAAAAAAAATGGTTAATCAAGTATCCCTTATGGGTTTTAGGTTGTCTTCAAACAATCCTGTTTATTCCAACCAACAATTTGTAGATGATACCATTTTATGGGTAAAATCATTGTGTCTAAAGCTAGGAATCTTAAGAGAGTCTTGGATGATTATGATTCAATTGTTGTTTAGATGATTAATAGGTAGAAAAGTTCTATACTTTTTCTCAATATCCCATACCTTAGGATAATTAAAATTTATAGAATTCTTGGATGTTAAATGGAGTCCTTACCCTCAATTTATCTTGGTTTTCCCCTGCGACTAAAACAACTTGACTCCTTCAATTATTTGATTGATGGGTTCAGTAAGAAGTTGGTTAGATGGAAAGGTTCTCTTCTTATTCAAGCAGGTCAAGTCTAGCTACTAAAAGTGACTCTTCAAAATATTCCTACGTATGCTTTAAATATCTTTAAAATCCCTTCCAAATTTGTGGATACTATTGAAAAAATCCAAAAAACAATCTTTGGTCTAGGATGGAAGAAAGAAAAATAATGCCACTTATTAGTTGGGATGTTGTCTGTAGGCCTAAAAATTTGGGTGGTCCAGGTCATAGAAAAATTAAAACCATGAATAACACTCTCCTTGTGAAGAAAATTTGAAGAACTTTCTCTTCCAATGAAGAATGGAAAATAATTATTTGTAGTAAATACAAGGAAAATATTGGTTCTCTCAATTCATTTCTTGACTCTTCTAATCTTCCGTGAGGATCGAATATTTGGAATGATATGGTTTGAAATAGGAATATTATTGATTTTTGTATTGCTTGAAGCATAAGAAAAGGGAATCATGCCAGGTTTTGGGAAGACATATGATTAATGAAGAAACAATTAATTTCCTTTGACAACTTCAGTCAGTGGGTGGATATTTGTAAGCCTACTGATGGTTGTTATGTCAGAGAATACTAGAAGGATGGTTATTGGGTCAATCTTTGCAGTATTATTTTGGATCAAATAATAATTCAATATTTTGTAATGGTTGTTAATATGGGTAGGAATCAATAGGATGATCTTATTTTTTGGATAGTTAACCCCTCTTGAAATTACTCAGTTTCTTCTAATGTCTCTTTTCTAGCCTCTTTTCTTGACCCCCCTCCTTTCTAGGACAAATCTTGGGTTAAACATCTCATTCCCGAGGTAAATATATTATGTGGGCATCTCCTCCATAATAAAGTATCATTTTTTATAACCTCTGCAAGAGTAGGTTCTTGATTCCAAATAGATGCTACTTACATGTAAGGAAGCTGAAAAATTAATGAATCACTTGTTTCTCCATTGTAAGTTTATGGCACCATTTGGGGAATATTCCTCCATATTTTGAATTTATATTGGGTTTTTTCCTGGCTTCATAGAAGATCTCTTCAATGAGTTGCATTCTCCTTCTTTAAACTGTGATTTGTAGGCTTTAGTCTTTCACATTTCCCCATATAGTTTGAGGTGTGTGGAAAGAGAGTAATGACAAAGTATTTAGGGATAAGGAGGCTCCAGAAAGTATTTATTATGAGAGAATCTACACTCTCATTATGGAAAACATTAATCATATTCATAGTAATTAGAATAGGATGGAGGTTGTGGTATGCTCTGACTATGACTTCAATATTGCTAAAGAATGGAACATAAAACATGATATTTCAAAGGCATGTAATCTAGTTAAGAAGAATTGTGATAATATTCATTGGATTCACCCCCTATGGGGTTGCATAAAATATAATTTTGATGGGGTGTCAAAGGGAACTTGGGCCTGACTGGGAGTCACAGAGTGTTAAGATATCATAATGGAAATTTTGTTTTGGTTGTGGTGCTCTCCTTGGGCTTAGAGTCTAACAACATGGATGAAGCTATTGGATCCTTCCAAGTTATTGATATTTCTAGAAGAATGAATATAAAAAAACATCTAGAGGGAAAGTGACTCAAAAATAATTATAAATTGCCTTAGGGTTAACTCCCCTGCCCTCATGGACCATTAAAATTTGGATAGAAGAGGTAATTTATATGATATCTAACTTTAATAATGTTATAATTTCCCATGCTTTTAATAAAGCTAATAAGGTGGCTGACTATTTTCCTAATCAAGGGGTTCAACTAATGGATCACCATATGTTAGAGCTTTATAATCATTTAGGAGCTAACATTAAATCTTTAATCAACTATGATATCACTCATGAGAAATATATAGTATCTATTAATGATGAAACCAAGTATATTTTTGTATTGTTTCATCACTATTATTAATGGTTGCCTTTTAATATCTACACAAATAGTGAGGCTTGGAACATTTTGTGGGTATTGTTATTTTGTAGTTGTTTATTTGTCTTGACTATACATTCAATGTTTAACAAAAGTAGGATTTTTTATGAGATGGGAAGAAATAGGTCAAGGGTTGAGACTTTGAATTTTTGATAGCATAAGAAGATACATAGGGTCTGGAAGCATATTGTCAATGGTAGGTTGTCTTGTTTCCTTGAGAAGCTTCATGACACGAATTCATTAGTCACTAAACATTTTCCTAAACATTGGAAGGATGGGGAAATTGTTCTTTTAGGGAGGAAGGTGAAGATAGATGAGAAACTCATTGGCGAGATTACTGTACTTTCTATTGATGGGGTGAAGTTATTCTATGATAGAAAATTCTTGGATAAATTTGTTATTAGGTTTATAAAAACTAATGAGGAGAGGGAGAAATTTGTCATAAGGTGAGGGTCCCTTTCCCTTACTACTTGTTCTATTTTTTGAATAATAGTATAGAAGATCATATAAATAACACTAGAAAAAAATTATTTTCTACATACTCACCTCATTCTTTCAATACATTAACATTTCAAGAAAATGATGGCCCCTTCCAACCCCAGTTTGGTCTCAGTTTCCAAGGATTATGATACTAATGTTAGTATTTCTGATGGAGAATTGGATTGGGATATTGAATGGGAATAGGAAGATTCTCTTTCCTCTAAAACAATTCCTAAGAAAACCCCTCATAAACTTGTGGTTAAAAAGAATAATGTTGTCAAAATGCCCACCCCCTAGAAGATTACAAATGTGAACAAGGATTCCCATGTGAATAATCTTGTTCCCTACTCCGAGGATACCCCTAAGGATAAACCTAAAGCACTAGATGTCATTGAAGGGTCTTACACCTCTTATCCTCCTTCTAATGGAGAAATTACACATGGATATCTTTACAACCTCAAGACTGAAGATTACTATTTTAAGTCTTATAAGGAATTTCCTCAGGAAATTCTAGCCATTGATATAAATGGGGCAGAACATTATTTTAGAATAATTAAATGGGCATTTAATGAAGTGAAGAATCTCATTCATAAGAATATGGTTGTCTTCCCAAATGGAAATTTTTGAAGCTAAAGTGCAACCCGAGAAGACTAATGGGTCTGTTTGTAGGAAGGAAGATAATCTTATAATGGAAGAGTGTTTGTATAATCAAAAGGATAATGTTATTAAGATGAAGTAGATGGAAAGTGAAATTCATAAAATTAGGGATACTATGAGGACCATCATGGATCAGAGCAACAAAATCTTGAAGAGGACTGCTACTACTATGGGCACTATGGTAGATAAGTTTGAAAATACTTAGCAGGTCATCTTGTTTGTAGACCTCAATGTAGACAAACACAAAGTCAAGAAAAGGGGATTCAAGACACTTGAGGAGGAATAGTGAAACACACACACACACACAAACACACACACACACACACACACACACACACACATAGATATTTGTGTGTGTGTGTGTGTATTTAATTTTTATTTTAACTCATTTTGCAAGTCATTTTGACAACTTGCAAAATGGAATCACGTTTTCCTGTAGACAAGTGCCCATTTTGAGAGCTATCGTTGATCCCCTTGCTGTTGTTTTTCTGAGTCTAGGTACATATCATTTTTTAATTTGTTTTTATTATTTTTTCATTAAAAATGTTATTTATTGTTTTTTTTAATTAGTTTAATGTTAAAAAATATATTATTATTATTGTTTAATGTTTAAAGTTTTTTTTTAATAGGATTAAAATAAATTTTTATGTTTAGTTTTATTTTAATTAGTAAATTATTGTATAAGACAACAAAACTTTCAAAATTAATTTAATTTCCTAAGTAGAAAACTAAAACCTAAACCTAAACGTAACCACAACTAAAACAAGAAACCTAAACACAATTGAAACAAGATTGTAAACCTTAGGTAGAAAACACAAATCTAAACCTAGACATAACTGAAAATGAATTTGTAAACCCTAGCTCTAGAAAATAAACTCTCTCTCTCTCTCTCTCTCTCTCTCTCTCTCTCTCTCTCTCTTATGTTTTTAAATTTATATTTCTAAATTAAATGTTGCATTTAATTCTAAGTCTAAATTAGATCTTTCTAAGGTAAAATATAAATTATATTGTAATTGTAAATTTTCATGTTTGTATATACATTTGCAGATTATATACCCATGGATCATTTGGATATTGAGGAGCTTTTAGGTCAGCAGGTACCTCCACCCCACCTCCACCTCCACCCACACCTGCAGAGATGAGGGAGAATATTAGGAGAAATCTAGATGCCATCACACATGACATTAATACCATTAGACATGAGCCTCACCCACCTCCACAGCTACTACGCCTTGTAGACAACATGCAAGGCATTCTAGATTTAGTACAGTCATTAGACTCAAATCTTGATATTTATCAGTCATGGAGGGAATCCAAGCGTACCTTTTATGCTGAAAGCCTCTTGTATAAAGAGGTCAATGATTTAAAAATTACCAAAAATGATTTGAAACCTTATTTTGTAAACCCAAAAATGGGTGAGTAGAAACTTGGCAAGAACCCACGCATTTATATTTGATGGTGTTGGCACCCACAGATAGCTGCACATTTCTGGGAGTGGTGGTGGATGGTATTTGACCATCCACCACACGCTAATCATGAGGTCCCCTTATATTTTTTGAAAAAATTATGGGATGAATTTCAATTGTGTAGGAAACCCAATTACTTTGATATGAGATATTTTCAGTGGGTCGGTCAGGGTATGCCACAAAGCATGCTAGGGACCAAATTGAGTGATAGAACTTGAAATCATGTGCTTAATGAGCCCCTTATTCCTCTTCTTACTTCAGTAGTGCCTGCAGCTATCCACCATCGAACAATGCACTCAACTCTTGGTTCATTGAGTTCCCTTTTGGGGAATTTGTTAGAGCAGATGACCCAAGCAAGGGTTTCCCCTAGCATAGAACATGTTTGCACGAGTTGTGGGGATATATGTAGGGGTCCCCAGAGTGAGCCTGATGATGATGGTGTTGCGCATGGTGGATATGATGATGTTGATGATGGCACACATGGTGATGTTGACACTAGCGCACAGGGTAATGTTGGAGATGGCACCACATCATATGTTGATTTTCTATGTGCAGACGATGATTAGCCTATAGAAGTAAATTTAATTATTTAATTTATACTACAATATTAAATTACATATTTATACAAATATCAACCATAACATTTGGATTTTTGGTGAACAAAGGAGGGTTGACATGGGGTCATTCACTGACCGTCATCATATCACCTCCACACCTCGAGATCTCGGCCACCCATTCACAGTATGCACTTTCATCTAGATACATAGATGAGTACATTTAAAGTTTAAACAATTAAAACTTGAATTGATGATGTGTTTGATATATTTTTTGCAATTTTTTAGGGTGCTTCATGTACTACTAAGGTCAAAAGTTCTTTGTGCTCCACCCCACCGATCAATGAGACTCGGCCTCATATACCTGTAGCATGTTTTACATTCATTAATTTAAAGTGTTTATATGCTTACTAGTTGATGTACAACTTTTATTCATGTTTATATTTTTTGCAATTGTAGGCTTTTGGATTCTCTCATGTTGGTAACAAGACATAATAACCCAGCCAAAATAACCCTAGACACAACAACCCCACCATAATAACCCAAGGAAACAATAACCTAGGGTCACAATAACCCGTGGACAAAATAACCCATCGTCAAAATAACCAATGGACAAAATAACCCATGGTCACTTTAGATCAAGTTAGTATGCTAAAAAGGGGATTGTGAGGCACCATAGAGGATATTTACGTTAGACATTGGCAAAAATTTATGTCCTGACTCATCAGTGACACTGTATATGCATCAGACATCTAATGTAAATGCTTATGTTCGATAAATTTATAGTGAAGTTCAATATAAATCAAAATTTGTGTGTGTACAAGTTTTCAATTCATGATTTAAATATGTTGTTCAGGTGGATACTACCGTAAATCTTTTCATGGATACATGATTGAGTCAAATGCAACCATCCACATTTTCCTTTGAGGTGATGATTAAAATTAAGTTTACATTGTCTATTGTGTACCTATCTTTTATAGGTCTCAATTAGATAAATTTTGTAAATTGTTTGTTATTACAAGACTTGACTGCATCAACTTTTGATGTTGGTGAGAGTTGACCTCCTTGTCCCACTGAGGGCATTACACCACATGGACATAGGGTAAAATTTTAAATTATGTTCATTAATATTACTTTTACTTTTTAAGTGAATTATGCAAGTCATTTGAATTAAACAAACTTGGTCTTCTGATGTGATATTTTATAAATGTACAAGAGGACATGGTGCATCAGATATTTTATAAATGTACAAGAGGACATGGTGCATCATCATTGTGCATCCCAGTCACCTTCATGTGGAGTGAAGAGGAGTGTAGATAAGTTAGATGAGTAGAATTAGACCGTGTTATATTATATGTGATGGGTATTTTATACTCTTTTTCACATGTTAGACCTTGTTATGATAGTTAGACTATGTAATTGTATGATGACACACACATTATACATGGTATCAGGAATTTTTATCATTTTATTTTGACTTGTGTTATATCAGGACTTGTTATCGTATTATTTATATCATGTTATTTGGACTTGTGTTATCATGACTTGTTATCATATGTTATCAGGACTTGTGTTATCATTTGTACTTGTGATTTAAATCTAGATATATGTGAGTTTACATGTTATATATGAGTTTATGTGAGTTTACATGTAATCAATTGTAATTAAATATCAATTACATAATCTTATCATTAATATTAGTTATTTATTCATGTAATTAACAAGAGAAACTAATTTTAATTGATGTGAAACAATATATAAATGTAACTAGTATTGACTTCAAGATTAACTATAAAAATACCAATCTATCTTTTAAAACCATGACATAAATTAATTTGAACTATGAAATATGGATACATACTTGAATAACTAAATTCAATTGTAATTACATTAAATATAAATTGTAATTGACAAAACTGGACATGAAGAAAAGTGAGGTCATGTATATTATAAAACCAAAATTGGACGAATTTAGAAGTGTACATTGAACTTCAAAAATAGTTCATGTATTTTATAAAACCAAACTTCGATGAATACAAGTGTAGATTCAACTTCACAAATAGTTCATGTCTACATGCTCTTCTAGATCACGCATCATCAAAATGAATGTTGAAATGTTCAAAGATATGCATTTAAATATAAAATTCATTTATAGGATCCAAAAGTTAGATAAATCAATTGGACTTACCTAGTATTACAACTTTGATTAGCCAAAAGTTGTGAATTGCACAATTTGTCTGATATGTTACATCCAGTTATACTTGACACCTGAAAATCAAAGTAATTAGCTCTACATGTATGATACTTGAAAGAAGTCATGTCTACATATAAAAATATATTAATTAACCAAAACTTACATGTATAAATTTGATTCAACCTAATGTCCCATCAACATCCTCTCTTTTTTGTAATGCATCTATGATTGCCTCATGGTATTCCACTGAAAGTGTCCATAATATTTTATTAGTAGGTCTTCCTTTGTATCTTTCCAATTTGATATTTGTTGCCACTACCAAATGAGAATAATGTATAATCTTCTTTTCTGATAGGTAGTCTTCAAAAGTTGGTAAACCATTCCTTCTTGTTAGGTATTTGCGTAGACATGTGCCAACAACCACAACATACCCAATTGGATACTCAAAACCATCATCATCTAATTCATGACATATAAGATTTTTCTTAGGTTGTACACATCGAGATAGCCAATAATCTATTTTTTCTTCATTATCCTTGGGTGTAACAACAACATACACATGTCCTACAAAACAAAATTAAGCAATATATGTACAAAAAAAATTTCTTAGACATATAATTATAATAAAATAATAAATTAGATGACATACATTAATAATATAGTTTAAAGTTTTACAAGAAATTGAATTAAATTACGAGGTTCTATGAGGTCTGAAACACGATCATAATCTTTTGATACAAATGCATGATTTAGGTCTTCATTTCTTATATCATCTTGATGTTGTGGCTCACTAGGTGTTAAGGATTTTTGTTTCCATTCTTCAACCCATTCCATATGCTAGCATTCTTCCCATTCACCTGCAACACAAAATTAACAAAAACATGCAAGCTCTCTAGTCCATATAGTCCAAGTGTTAGAATTATAACTCATAAATGAATGCCATTTAGCACACCCGTTAATTGTATCACAATCATATCCTGAAAGGATATAATTCTCTTCAACTAGCCAGAAGAAATTCTTGATTATAGAGTTCTAACTTGATGCCTTAGACAAACTTGTTTTACACCACTCAACAATTGCACGTGCATCTTTAAATTTTGCATTTTCCTCAAATTTGAGTTTCTCTCTACACAGGGCTCTCTTAACACATGCACCAACACCATCGTGTTCTCCTTTACCATGTCCATCCTAAAAAAAACTCCAAATATGTTGGACATTACTTTTCTTATGTGTCTTACTCAACCAATAAAACATTGTAGCATTCTTAAATTGCCATGTGCAATTATCTAACCATATTAGATGTTGTGTTATATGAATTTCTCTCTCCCTTAAATTCTCATAAAATATCTTAAAGAAATAGTTGACAAACTATGATGAATGCAATTTATTATCACTCATATAGAAATGATACTATCTCAAAAAAAATTTATCATCTTCTTTACTATTAGGTGCATGCCTATAGACAATATGAACAAACATTGTTACTTGCACTGAATTATAATATTGTGGTTGGATCTCATTTTGTGGTGCAAGTGTGTAGTTCTCTTCAAAGTCAACAACTGAAATTATACTACCAATTGGAAATGTATTCTTGCATATGTGAAATTTTCCATCAAGCCATCTAGCATTTTGGGAGTGTTTCACATATTTTGGTAAAACTTTATTCTTGAATTCATTCATAAATGCATGAACACTAACTATTTTAGTAATTAGCTCACACCATTTTCCAACCTTTCCATCCTTTAATGGATACTTAATAGTTTTAAATCTTTTTACATCAACTAATTGATGACCAAAATCAATCGAAAGATTTTCATGCAAACATTCATCTAAAAATGCAAGATTGGCACATACATCACATACACCAGAAACACATGCATTCAAAAGAAAAAAATGCTCATTAGGTGGGTTAAAAAACAAACCTGATATAAATTATTTTACAGTTTGAGGTGGTATATTTATACCACATTCTTGCAACATTTCATCAGTATGCATGGTAGAACGTATAGATCAAAATAAATCATAATGATAATGAAATTGAACTTGAATTTTGCAACAACACATTTCTCTTTCCTTGTTAATCCTTACATACCATGGTTTACATTTTTCAAAAGATCTTTGACTAATAGAAATAGTTAACACCTTAACATCCACAAATTTTTTATACAATTCAGTTTGAGTCATATCCAAAAGATGTTTTGGATATGGACCATGAATTTTTGAGCCGAATCTTAATTTAAGAACATCTCTAGCATTAGGTGATACTCTTTTATTATCGTGTGAAAAATTTTCAATTAAAGTTTTGACTTCACCAGTAAGTTTTATGTCAGATCTCAGGAGTCTACGACCATCACAACACCCCCACCAGATGTAGAGGTGGTGGCCGTAAGGCCCAAGGATTACAACATAACAAAAGTAGCATTGGTGAGGAGAGATAAATAGGGTAAGCTGGATCTACTGAAAGAAGCCACCAAGGTAATAGATGCTAGATACATCAAAGAAGGCCAAAAGCTGAAGGAGGAAAGAGAAACAAATTCCAATCTCCTCATGCTTCTGGCAGAACTTTCACAGCCTTTGTCTGAGGTCCACCTTGAAACCCCTTCCTCTGGATTGCCCCTTGTGCAGGGCGATGTGGATTCTCTGCGGATTATGAAAAATAAAGCACAAGCTATAGATAGGTGGGCCACCGAGCAAGTGACCGCTATGAGATAATTTTTTGTGGCATCCCTCCCAGACCTTTATTGGGTTGATTCTGTTCTTAGCCAAGCAAAGGGTTCCGCTATCATATAGGAGCAAGATCTAGCAAAGTATGAAAAATGGAAGGTCAGGCTAGAAGAAATCCACAATATAGGAGAAGAAGTCACCACAGGGGTGGGGATTTTGGGAGATGAATCATATGATTCCCTCCATTCCCAGTACTCTAGACTTATCCTCAGGAGTGAGGTATGCAAGGAACTGGTTAAGGCCTTAAAAGAGAAAGTGACGGTGGCTCGATACCCCTTGGGTTTATTTCAAGCATTCATGGCTGGAGTATCGCAAGTCAATCCCTTCACCACCGAAACATGTACCCTAGAGGACTATGTCCTCAACAAGTTTGATGAGTGAATGGAGTCCCTGTATCTGCCTGCCAGGGATTTTGACCAAGGCAGGTAGTCCAAATTGTCAAAGATAATGATCCAATCACCTGATGCCATCAAGATGGTGGATGAATTCTAGAGTGGGGCTGAAGATGTTTAGGAGGCATTGGAGCCTATCGGCAGTTGGTGGGACAGCATCAGAGATGTAGATGAAGAAAGCATAGGCCAAGTACTGGAGGCTTGGGAGAAATCATGAGCAATAAAGTTCTCCAGAGCCCGGAGTATCTCATCAAGAGATGTATTTTTGTATTCATTCATTCTTTTAGAACACAAGTTCTTAGATCTTGGAGTTCCAGATCCTACATTTTTGTATTCTTTAAGTGACCCGTGTCCTGGTTCCCAAGGCCGACTAGTCACTTTCAAGGAATTTAATAAAAGGTTGTCAGAAAATAGGTAACCACAACAAGGCATGTCAACTCGGTAAGGGGTTTTTGATAGATGGTCTTCCCAAGGCATTGCTTCAATGTTACACCTAGTGCATCAGAGACAGTGAGCCGCCCTCCCATTTATGAGGCATGTAGCCTTGATCCCCAAGGGATCAGATTTCTTCTTTCTCCTCCTGGATCTCTTCTCAAGGCCAATTCTTCCACTCCTCCCTTCTTGTCTTATTCTTCTGACAGGTCAGACCTTTTCCATCTCGAGTTCTTTTGTAGAGTGGTGCAGGTAGTATTGGCCACCAGAAATAGTATTATTTTGTAAAGTGTAAAATAAGTTAGGTTAAGTTTTAGGTCAAATGATGTGTATAAATAATAGGTATGACCTCATTCCAAGTGTTGGCAAAATTGATGATTTTGCAGTCCATAGTTAATAGCAATTTGGTTTTCTCAGTTCTTAGTTGCAGAGCTCAATGCTCCATAGTTTCTAGGATTTTAGTAGTTAAATGCTCGCTTCGAGCCACCATTGTACCATGCACCAGTGCTTTCTGGAAGACATGTTAATGAAGAAGGAAGAGTTCTATCAATGAAGTTGTTGGCATTCTAATCTCTAGTTAACGGTATTTATGCTTTGTGTTCTTTATGTCCTTTGCTCTGATGCTTTAAGTAGATTAATGACCTCCTTTTCCTCCACTACTGATCTAATATGAGCTGATGGTTATATATTTCTTTGGTATTTAGTGTAGTGTGTTAGAGCATTGTCAATGTTTTGAATGTTCAGTATAACTATAGGTAGATGAAATACTTTTAACTCTACAATATATTTTGAAGTTTATTTGTTAAACAAATTTGCACTTGTAGGAAACCCCACTCACTTGAATCCCCAGAGAAGACAAGTTAAGATAACCAACTATCCCCCTCAAACAAAACAGTCACATTTCCTAACTGAGCCCCGCACTATCGAGACCTGAATCTCACTTTCTTGGAGGCTCGGGGAATCTTATTTCCCCGGATAACCTTTACAGGTGAGGTTGGATGGTATCCCAGTACCTGGTGACAAGTTACCTCTATTGGCGAACCCAGTCACAAAGACTCGTCAACAAGTTCCAATGAAGTATTCTTTTATCTCAAACTCTTCTCTACATCCAGCAACCAACAAGCCTTGCAACTTTCACACTTCTATGCATTTTCAATCTCTACCACATCTTTCCAAAATAAAATATCTCTGATATATAACCTATTACAATAATTCATTAGGTCAAACAATTAAGTTTTCCCAATATACAAATAATTAATGAGGTCGGTCAATTAGGCTTTCCCAATCTAAAAATAATTATTTAACCCCTTGGTAAGATACAAAGGGTACCTATAAAAAGTAAACATCAATTACAATACATCATTATACTTCAAGATCTACAATCCACGCTCAAAATCCATAATACACACTACATGTCTGAACTCAACCACCAAATAGGTCTCCTCTGGAATACACACCATATCTGACATCACCAATACTCTCACAACTATTTATCAACAAAAAAAATCCTCAGTGTTTCCTCTATCATCCCATAATCTTGCATACGCTGAAACATCTTCATCTGTAAGATATACAAAAATTATAGAGACCTACTATGTCAAGCATTATTGTCATAGTCCAGAAACCAGTCTTCACTAAATCACCTGTAACATAACCAATATATAACATTTTGTCAAGCGACCTTAGGAATAAGGTCATCACACATCCTTCTTCATATCTTTGTCTTCGATCATTCTAATTCATCCGTACAGTGTCCGTACACTTCTTCTAGTCAAATAACCAGTCTATTCTCTCCACATAAACAAATGTTGATATCAGTGACAAAACATGAATATTAAAAACATAAATAGTACCCAAATCTGATATCCTCCAACAATATCCCCCTTTTGCATTGATGAAAACATATGGGAAAATCAATCAACCAAAATATTACTCTCTCTCAATACAACCTTCTCAATATCCTCAACACAAATATCCCCAAAATAGTAGGTATTTTCAAATAGAATCTTTCCCCCTTTGGCATAAATGGAAAAGAGTAACATAACTCAATTGTAATCTTCTGTAAGGCGTAGCTTTTTCAAATCTTCATGTCAAACAACCAGGTGCAAAATCACCCAAATTTGCTCCATATTGTTCCTGTGATCACTCCCCTTGAGGAGTAGATCCATACATCAAGTCGAAATAATGTTACAGCTCTGAAATCCACTAGACTAATGCATGTCTACATCAATTAATTATAAATGAGAGGGGCTCTCACCTAAAGCATGCTTCTGAGATATTCAAAAGCATCTTTTGGAAAAGGTTTTCTTAATATATCTTCTATCTGTCCCTTTGTGCTAATATATTCCAGTCTAATCTCTTTCTCTTCAACCTTCTCCCTCAAGAAATGATACTTAGTAGAAATATGTTTAGTCTTTGAATGCATTAAAGGATTCTTTGACATATTCACTATGCTAATTTTATCACAATGGATAACCACTGGCTCCTCAAAAATTATTCCAAGGTCCCTCAGCATTTGTTTCATCCAAACAACTTGTGTACAATTTATTGTAGCAGCAACGTACTGTGATTCAACAATAGACTGAGAAATATAGTCTTGCTTCTTACTTAACCAAGAAACCAACCTTTTCCCAAGGAAAAATTCTCCACCACTTGTACTCTTTCTATCATCCACATTACCTTCCCAATCAGCATCAGTATAAGCCTGGATAAGAAACTCATCTGATTTTTATACCACAATCCATATTCTATTGTTCCTTTCAAGTATCTAAAAATTCTTTTTATAGCAGCAAGGTATGTCTCTTTAGGATCTGCTTGATATCTTGCCATAATTCCAACTACATTAGAAATATATGGTCTAGTGTGAGTTAGATATTGTAGAACACCAATCATCAATATGTACTTTGTCTAAAAAACACTTTGAGTCTAATCGTTACTAGTCATCTTGTATCCAATCACCATTGGTGTCCCAGCAGTTTTACAATCTTCCATTCCAAACTTTTTTAACATTTCCTTAAGATACTTGGTCTGAGATATAAAAATACCTTTCTTACTTTGATTAATTTGCAAACCAAGAAAAAATTTCATCTCGCCAATCATTGACATTTCAAATTCATTTTTCATTTCTTTGGATAACTTCTTACTCATCTTATCATTGCCTCCAAATATGATATCATCAACAAAAACTTCTATGATTAAGATGTCATCTTCATTAATTCTCAAATATAAATTACTCTCTACATTACCTTTTCTCAAACCAAGACGAAGTAAATACTTGTCCAGTATGGCATACCATTCTCTCAGTGCTTGATTCAGTCCATACAATGCTTTATTCAACTTACAAACCATGTCTTCATCTTCTGTCAAAGGAAATCCATCAGGTTTCTCTATGTATACTTCTTCTTCTTCTAAATCTCCATTCAAGAATGTTGATTTTACATCCATCTGATATAATTTAGAGTCTTTATGTGTAGAATAAGAAAGAAATAATCTCACATCTTCTAGCCTAGAACCAAGAGAAAATGTTTCTTCAAAGTCTATGCCTACTTGTTGTGAGTAGCCTTTACAAACCAGTCTAGCCTTATTTCTTACCACTGTTCCTTCCTCATCCATCTTGTTTCTGAAAACCCAATTAGTTCCTATCACATTTTTGTTCTTAGGTCCTGGAATGAATTCCCAAGTATTGTTTATCTTTATTTGTTCAAGTACTTCTTCCATAGCTTTAGCCCAAGATTCATCTCTACATGATTCATCATTAGTTTTTGGTTCAACTTGATAAATCAAACAAATTTCATCTCTAACTCTAGATATAGTCATCATACCTTTACTTGAATCAACAATAATTTGATCTTCAAGATGGTTCTTTTTAACATACCTCAAAGGCTTAGGATTCTAAGTAAGATCAATAAATTCATCTTCAATCTCGTTATCAACCATCAAAGGTTCTTTAGGTTTAGTAGTGACCTCTTTTATCTCTGAAATATGACAACAGTCATATATTCTTTCCTAAATCTGAAACTTTTCATCTATCCTCACATTGGCGATTTAATCAACTTTCTCAATCTCAGATTGGTACATTTATATGCTTTTATGTTAGTAGAATAACTAAGAAAAACACCTTCATCACTTCTAGCATCAAACTTACCTATATCATTATCTCTTTTGTTATGACATATACTTCCAATTATTTTGAAATATTTTACAGTAGGTGTATGATCAAACTATAATTCATAACGAGTCTTACTTGTACCTTCTTTGATATGAATTTGGTTCAAGGTGTACATAGTAGTATCAACGGCTTCTCTCCAATGAACATGTGATATATTTCCTTCCAGTAGCATAGTTCTTGAAACATCTAATATTGTTATGTTTCTTCACTCTACTATTCCATTCTCTTTTGGTGTCCTAGGTGTAGATGTTTGTCTGTATATTCCATGCTCTTCACAATAGGTATTACATAAATCTGCTATAAACTCACCACCTCTGTCTGATCTCAAACATTTTATCTTCAAACCAAATTCATTCTCAACTTTTTCTTTGAATAACTCAAATTTGTCAAATGCTTCAGATTTCTTTCTCAAATATGTAACCCACATCATTCTAGAAAAGTCATCAATAAAAAATATAAAGTACATTTCTCCATAATAAGATCACATTTTTTTAGGACCACACAGATTTATATGCACCAGATCCAACTTCCCTTTTGCTAAATAAGATTTTCTTTTAAAACTGCTTCTAGTCTTCTTCCCCATAACACACTCTCTACACATAGTGTTAAATGGCTTCACAATCTTAGGTATATCTCTTACAGCATTACTCATACTTTCCTTCACAATGTTATCAAATTTAACATGATAAAATCTTATATTCCATAGCCAACTATCATCAACCTTCACAATAAAACTAGAAGCTTCATATGTATTCAATTCAAATACATTACCTCTAGATTTAGTACCAGATGCGATCAAGTCTTTTGATTTAATTCTAATAGAGAATTTCCTATTAATGAATTTCAATTGATAACCTTTGTCCACTAACTTCCCAACACTCAACAGATTATGTTTAAGTCCATCAAAAAGTAATACATTGTCAGTATTAGTCTTTCCATCTAGAGAAATACATCCAGCTCCAATGATAAGCTTAGGAGAATTGTCACAAAATCTAACAACACCACCATCATATTTTTTAGACTCACAAACTTATTTTTATCTCTAGTCATATGATGTGAACAACCACTATATATAACCCATTCATATTTCTTTTCAACACGAGACACTAAGGCTTTTTCTTCATGTAAAGGCTCATCATCCTTAATAGCAATAAATCCAATTTCATCATAGTCGCCATCATCATCATCAGATACACCTTTACTAGCATAATAACATTCCTTGTCTTTTCAATACTTAGATTTGTAAAACTTAGGTTTATTCTTTGGAACCCTTGTAGGACATCGAGATGCAAAATGACCAATCTTGTTACATGAAAAACATTTCAAAGGTAATTTTCCTTCAAATTTACCCTTACCTCTCTTTTCACTTCTAGCAATCAGGGATACCACTTCATCAAGCTTTGTTTCTTCCTCTTGTATCTATTCCCATTCATCAGCATAGTCTCCAATCTCTTCTCTCAATTCATCATTGCTGGTGTTCGTAATTCCAGATAAAGTATTTTGTTTCTATGGACAGTCACCTTGAATGCTGACTCTACTTTAGGTAAAGAATCTCCTAGTTCTGCAACCTCAAAAGTAGTAAGTTTACCAATTAAAATTTCTCTAGTATATTTTGGTGTCAAAGGTATAATCTCCTCTATAGCTTGTACTTTAGTTTTGTATATAGGTGTCAAATTTTTGAGTATCTTCACAATCACTTCTTTCACATTGTAAGTACCTCCAGATTTTATAATGTCAGTAACCACCTCAGTAATTCTTTGTGCATATGCCCTAATGTTTTTATCATCTCTCATATTCATTGATTCCATCTTTGTCTTCCAACTTTTTAGCTTTTCCTATTTAGTAAACATATCTCCAATATATAGTGCTTCCAATCTTGTCCAAATCTCATGTACAGAATCCAATTCTTTTACCTCTATGAATTCACCTTCAAAAAGTGTGTTCATCAATGATTCCCTTGTGACCATATTACATGAAAATATCTTATTATCATCTTCATTAGCCTTCTCCAATTCATCCCCAGTAGCTATCTTTTCTTCTTTTTCATGATCATCAAGTAGTCAATTCCCAAACATAGAAATTGTGTTCTCATCTTGTTCATCCAACTGTAAAAAAAATTCGGATAAAATTTCAAACTATCCTTTCTATAGTAAGTCATCTTCAGGATCACCTCAAGATGTTAAGATTTATCTTTAAGAACCAGTAGCACTGATACCAATTGTTAGGAATAAAAGTCCAGAAGCACAACTAAGAGGGGGGTGAATCAATTGTGATACAGAATATTAAAATTTAATATTTATAAACTAAAACTTCAATGAAAATGATAACATAGTAAATGCCAGCACAATAACACAATACTTGTTGTCGAGGAAACACTATCAAAGGTAAAACCCTGGTGGGAATTAGCACCCACAAATGATGAACTTAGAGTATAGTATCCATGTTAAAACATTTAGCCATGTTAGGATCTTATTACAACATTACAGTACATAGTCTCTGTTAAAGGACAAACCCTTTTAGGAGTCAAGAGTAATAGTGGGCTCACTACCTAGGCACACTCCCCAAAAAATTTTAATGTCACCCTCAAGGATTTACAATCTGAACAAGTGTATATAGAAAATATACAATCCACTAAACTGTCTGATAGAAACTATCTTTGCTTGATAAGTTCTAATGAAGTATTCTTTTATCACAAACTCTTCTCTACATCGAATATCCAACAAGCCTTGCATATTTCACACTTCTCTTCCTTTTCAATCTCTACCACATCTTTCCAAAATGAAACATCTATCATATATACCCTATTACAATAATTCATTAGGTCGGCCAATTAAGCCTACCAAATACACGAATAATTAATTAGGTCGGCCAATTGGGCTTTCCTAATATACAAATGATTGTTTAACCCCTTTCTAAGATATAAATGATACCTATAACAAGTAAACATCAACTAAAATACATCATTTATACTCCAAGATCCATGATCCATGCTCACAATCCATAATACATGCTACATGTCTATTGTTAGCCACCAAATAGGTCTCCTCTAGAATACACACCACAGTTGATGTCACCAATACTCTCACAACTATTGATCAACAAAAAACATTCCTCAGTCTATCATCTTTCATCCCATAAGCTTCCATATTCTGAAATATCTTCATCTATAAGATATACGTAAAATACAAAGACCTTCTATTTCAAGCATTACTGTCATAGTCCAGAAACCAGTCTTCACTAAATCATCTGTAACATAACAAATATGTAACCTTAATTCAGGTGAAATTAGGAATAAGGTCATCACACATCCTTCTACATATCTTTGTCTTTGATCATTCTGAATCATCCGTACAATGTCTGTACACTTCTTCCAGTCAAATAACTACTCTGTTCTCTCCACAGAAACATATGTTGACATCAGTGACAAAACATGAATATCAACAACATAAATAGTACCCAAATTTGATATCATCTAACAAGAATTACTTCTACCTTTGATGTGTTCATCTTCAAATCACCTTGGGAGACTATAAAGCCAAGATAAACTAATTCTTATTCATAAAGACACACTTGTCCAAATTTATGTTAGCTTGTCATGATGTAATCTTCTTAAAAAAATAGCTAGATGGTCAAGGTATTCTTCTTTTGTTCTACTAAAAATCAAGATGTCATCTAAATAGACAACTACAAACTTACTAATATAGTCCTTTAGGACTTCATTCATTACCCTCATGAATGTTCTAGGGTCGTTTTCCAGCTTAAATGGCATAAAAATCCATTCATATAACCCTTCTATGGCCTTGAAGGTTGTCTTTCACTCATCTCCCTCCTTGATTCTTATACAGTGATAGCCACTTTTAAGGTCTATCTTGGTAAAGTAATTTTCACCTAATAAACATTCCAAAAGATATTCAATTATAGGAATGGGAAACCTATACCTAATAGTGATTCTATTAATGGTTCTAGATTCAGTACACAATCTCCATGTTTTTCATTTTTGGGGTGCCAAAATAGTGGGTATTGCACAAGAACTAATGCTCTTCCTGAATAATCCACTATCTAGGAGTTCTTGAACCTGTTTAGGCACTTCCTCATTTTTTTTGAAGTTTCATTGTGTATGCTACTTTACAAGGCAAGGAATCTCATGGTATAAATTATATCCATTGACTTATAGCTCTTGGTGGTGGAAAAGAATCTAGTGTCCTATCACGTACTATGCCTTTAAACTCATCTAAAGAGACTTGCACATATTCAAGGATCTCCTCTTTTCTGGTTACCTTCTCTTCCCTAGGCTTCAATACCAAATCAAATTCTACAACATCACCCTCTTTGAGAGTGCTTAAAAATTCTTCTCCCTAACTAAGAGGACCTTAGGGACATTGGGTTTAACTTCTTCCTAATCTAGGATGAATTGAATTCTAAAAGTAACCCCATCCTTCTGAAAGGCATATGTATTTTTTTCCCCATCATGGATTTATTGCCTATCATATTGCCATGGTCTACCTACTAAGAGATGACATGAATCCATGGGTAACACATCAAAAAGCACCTTATTCGTGTGTCCAACTGTGGTGGTTTCCATGCAAGCATGTTCATTGACTAGAACATGTTGTCCCTTGTTCAACCAAGTGACTCTATAGGGATTAGTATGGGAGATTTTTATAATTTTAACTTCCTAACTCCTTCTTGGTATAGGAGAACCTAGAAAAATTAGGGTTAAAGGACCTTAAGAACATTTTGGATTTGTTTAATTTGGTTTGTAAGGTGTTTTTTTGTTCACTCTTGTAATGACCGAGTGCAAAATGGGTCAAATTGGTGAATAAAAACCCTAGTTGCTTAGATGCTTGTTTTTAGGTTAATGGTGTGTTGTTGAGGTAGTTTGTAAGCCTCTATAAATCTAACCAAGGCATTACTAACCTTAGAAAGTGAAATGCATTAAGATAAGATGTTCGACATGTACTGATGCTTGGTAATGATGCTCAGTACTAGTGCTTCATACTGATGTTGCTCGGTACTAATGGTGCTAGGTACTGATGTGATTGGTACTATTGTTTCTTGGTGGCATGTTCTGATGCTCGGTATGTATTTTTTTTGTTGGGTACATACAGTTACAATGGCCGGGGAAAAGTGGATTTTGTCTTTAGTGGATAGAATGGTCAGTTGTAACAGTTCCTAAAAAGATACTTTTGACTTGAGTGGGCAACTAAGGTTGTTCCAATGATGGGAATATTATTTAAGATCTCCCAAGCCTTCATTTTGAGATATTTAATGAGAGAGTTGAAAGAAAGAATGATCGGTTGAAATAGTTGGATATTTTTATGGTTTTTCTTATTTCCAGTTAATGAAAAGTTTCTGGTTGTGTGTCTAGTTATTTTCAAACATTGTTGTTTGCTTGGTGTGCAAGTAGTTTAGTCTTTTTTTTTAAAAGTTATAAGTTCCTGGCCCATTCTGGGTTTTCAATACTGAATGGATCCTCATGGTTCTTGAATCCATGGTGAGAAGCATGTTCCTGAATGGAATTCAAGAGGATCCTCTTATATATAGTTTTCTTTTTGGTTTTGATAGGAGAAGTGACCATCATGACTTTGGAGTTCTTACCCTAGGCAATCTTGGTAATAGTCCTGCTAGGGAAGAAAGTGAGAAAGATGTTATGATTGTATTGGATGACGAGTTGGTTTATTTAGAATGAATCTACCCTTGTAGGTTCACCGAGTGTGAAAGAATAAAATTTTGATGGGAATTGGGTCTTGAGAAGGAGGTGAAGTTCTTAGTGACTTACTTTAGAGTAGGGTTAGAAATTATCCTAGGAGGTCTAGGAGAGATAACTTAGAGAAGAGTCAGGCAGACTCTGTATTGAAGGACCCCAAGTCCCCAACAGATTGGTATCAGAGCCTAAAGATTAGGCTTGTGTTGTTTGGATGTTATCTTCAAAAGACTCTATAGATTCATTCAAAATGGTGAAAAATGTTGAATTGGCGAAGGAAGTAGAAGAGAAGAAAGAGGAGAATAAATTCCTGAAGGAACACTTACCTAAAATGGAAAATAAGCTAGAAGAAGTGTAACTTAGGACTATAGTAGTGAGTGAACTAATGAGAGAAGTTAACAGAAAGACTAAGTTAGTGGCCGAGGAAGAAATAATACCAGAGCCAGACCTTGTGCTTCAAGAAGAGCCATTATTGAGAGATTTGAAAGTAATGAGTGGTAAGTCCTTGGAAGGTATGTCTTTTTTTAATGGAAAGATGGAACTAGAAGTAGTCATGGAGTGTATAGAAGGTCTTGTGAATCACTTTGACTATGATAATGTGACCGCGGTTTAGAAGGTTAGAATAGCCAAAACAAGATTGAGAGGGACTACTCTCACTTGGTGGAAGTTTTTACCAGATGAAAGGACCAAATATGGAAAGAATCCTATAACCAGTTGGAAAGGTATGGTGGCTAAAATGAGAGAAACTCATCTTCCTGATTATTATGAAGTGCAGTTGCACAAGAAAAAATAGAATCTGAGAAAGAAAGACTTAGAGGTCAGTACCTATACAAAAGAGTTTCAAAAGTTATGCTTAAGGTCACATGTAATGTAAGAGGAGAGCCTAAATGGTCTCAAGTAGAATATCCAAGAGGAAATCCGTCTCTTAAGCCCCAAGATAGTACATCAATGCTATCAACTAGCTCGTAAAGTGGAAGAGAAGTTAAAAAAGAAACAAGATTCAAACAATAGAGGGAGAGGAAGAGACAATAGAAGTCAAAGAGAAGGATTTGGTGGAAGGAATTTTGAGGTTAGAAGTAAAAGTGACTCCAAACTCACTGAAAATCAAGGAGAATTCAGTAACACAAGAGTTGGTTACTGTTATACACTGAATTTGCGCCTCTGATCTCAAGCTCTCTTGGTCTTGATAATCCAGTATAACATGGGAATCATCTCAAGGTTGTGGGACCTTATGCTAACCGAGATGAGACCTCCAGGTTCTAGGCTGGTTCCTCTTGGATAATCACCTTAATTTGCTTCTAAATAGGAAAGTAAATCTTTTGAGGGGAAAGGGATAGAAGGATTGCATGAAATGGAAATGACTGAAAGCAAACTACCTACTAGGTGATGCACCGAAATTAGGGCTTGGATCTTAGTATAGAGGAATGAAATCAATGGAAGAACCAGGTCAAATAAGTTACAACTCACTAGATAGGCTTGCATAAGTATTTCATAGGAAGGCCTGAAAAAAAGACTCGATCTATGACCTGCAAACAAACATCCTTCTCTACAACCAGGTGTAGGAATGAGACAAGACTGCTAGGGGCTGAAGTATACCCACAAAACATCCAAATCAGATCAAACACAATAACACACAGACTTGCAAAAAATGAGAGGAACTAGGAACCCCAATGTCCATTAATAAAATTCATAAGCTTTGATCCAATAAGAGATAATACAAACCAGGAAGCATAGGGATATGAAGGATTATCACAAAGTACTTCCAACAGCTTGCATGATCAATGAGAAGATTACATAATGTAAAAGCTAGAGGGCAGAAAGAATGCCTCAGATAACTCCAAGAGAGAACAAATTATCTTTACAAAATGCCAAAATCTGAGCACTAAAGCTCTCAAAAATTCTTTATACCACCCTTAACTGTACGCAGGCAGGAGTCTCAGAAAACCTAACTAGGGTTACAGATTTACAATGTACTAATTGACCCTAGGACAAAATCTAATCTGGCCATAAATGTGCACCAAGTGAATCAATTAGATTAGATTTTCCTATTTTCGCCCATCCCTGTACTGGATCATGCCCGTAGACAGGCAACCTGAGTCCATGAGCCATACTCTGCAACTAAGTCTCCATCATGAATGCTCACCAGCTGATCACAGTCCCCCAGGATAGGAAGTGACCCTTGATGGCCGCCGCTCAAATTCTCATCAATGAGCCATCGATCATGACCATGTCCTTCTGCCAACTGCACCCGAGAGCAATAACTTCCTGATGGGACTCTGTATCTCCCACGTCTTTTGAATCTTCTGTTTCTCCACCGACGTCAAACAAATCCTAATCAAAGGATCAACAGACTCCCTGTGCATGGTCTCTCTGCAATTAAACCTTTCTGATCAGCTCTGGAACACGAGCATGGAGGAACCATGGCGACTGAGCAATCACAGTGCCAAATCTGCCGCCAAACATTCAAATTAAAAGTCTAGTGACAACGCGACTAACCGTTGGTCTCTTTGTCACGAGCATCAGACCTTAACCATAGTTAAATCTCCAGACTTGGTGACAAAGCACTTTTTACCTCTGCTTAACCCGAGCCTAGATCTGGCGACAAGGCGACTGTGAAATTTTGAAGTCGCGAAGCACTTTACTTAACTCACCTTTCTTCTAGCGACTCTGCTACTAACTGTCACCCTAAACCGTCATGACTTGTCGCCTGATCGCCAGATGCTATCCCTCTATCTCGAGACCATGTGACAACACTTAGTCGCCAAGTCGGGGAATCCCTCTTATTAGTTAGCATGTGCCTTTAATCTTTCTAGCGACCCTGCGACTACTCCAAGGTGCTGAGTCGGGAGTACTTTTTATATAGGGCACTTTGATCACCCGACCACGCGTCCACCATTGGATCTTCTGAGCTTTGCATCGGACGGCTGGCATTTAATCACTTAAAAACTAAGGTTCCCCTTAAATCTTCCTGTGATCCTGCGACTGAAGCAAAGAAACACTTAGTCACCAAGTCGTGTGATCAACCTTCTCCGTCTGGCGATCACCCGACTGAGGACCCACATCCACCTGCCATATGCCACCTGTCACATAGCCACTGGTTACTTTTCTACACACTGGGACGCTGAGTCACCTCTCTGTTCTGGCGACAAGGCGACTAGGGTGGGCCCCATTCTTTGTATTCATTTCTCGGTGAGTAAGCGATGAGCACCGCTTTTTGCTTGTCACATGCTCGCAAGCTACTTTCTATTTCTCCCTTTCGATCGGCGACTGAGCGACGAGCCACTTTCTTCCTTAGTCGCACACTTGCAACCCCTTTCTCTTTCATTTGACAACTGTAGTGACTGAGCGATGAGCTCTTCCTTTCTGCTCATTGCGCACTCGCGAGCTATTTTTTACACTTCAAATCTGATCAGCGACCGAGCGATGACATCTGTTTTTTAATTCATCGAACAGTCGCGGGCTTCTTTTCTCTCGTCCCTTTTGATCGGCGAGTGCGCGATAACCTTCCTCTTCTAGCTCGTCACAGACCCGCAGACCGTATTCTATACTTCAACTTCTGTAGCGAGTGAGCAATGAGCATATCCTTTCCTTCGGTCGCGCACTCGTGAGCTGCAAACCCTACCTAGAATAAACATTGCGACTATGCGACGCATCATTGAAACACTGACCCGCTCAGTCGCACAGCTTGAATGAACTGACACAGATAGCTCGCGATTGCGCGAGAACCACTTGAACAACTCGTCGCGCACTCGTACAACTTAAGGATATTGACTTACATGGATCACGACTACGCGATAAGACATAAAAACAAGATTTTGAAAAGGGCTTAGCCATTTTTGGGCGGGAAAACACAGAGGATGGCCAAATTGTATAGGAATGGAAAATTTGGGCAACATTTTGGTGACTTCTGCGGGATGCTTGCCTGCTAAGCATAAAGACCAGTTGCCTTGACATATCTATTGGGCATGGAGTCATTCTCAGAACACACAATTTGACAGGGCAAAACTGTGCACGTGCACTTCTTGGAAAACAGGAAACTATGCTAAAACTTGAAGAAAACAGGGAACCTAAACTAACCAGTACAGAAGTCGGTCAAACAAAACCGTTCACTGGTTCTGAGAAATAACTCCCTTTTCTCCTTAACCCAAAATGACAAAAATGTTTACTGACAGCCACAAAGAAATGAAAAAATGACAAAATCTTGACTATTTGCTGAAACACCTTTTGCTTGGTAAATACCGTACTTA
>MU223557.1:336611-364058 GCA_018584345.1 Thuja plicata | reverse complement strand
ATCAAACACAATAACACACAGACTTGCAAAAAATGAGAGGAACTAGGAACCCCAATGTCCATTAATAACATTCATAAGCTTTGATCCAATAAGAGATAATACAAACCAGGAAGCATAGGGATATGAAGGATTATCACAAAGTACTTCCAACAGCTTGCATGATCAATGAGAAGATTACAGAATGTAAAAGCCAGAGGGCAGAAAGAATGCCTCAGATAACTCCAAGAGAGAACAAATTCTCTTTACAAAATGCCAAAATCTAAGCACTAAAGCTCTTAAAAATTCTTTATACCACCCTCAATTGCACGCAGGCAGGAGTCTCAGAAAACCTAACTAGGGTTACAGATTTACAATGTACTAATTAACCCTAGGACAAAATCTAATCTGGCCATAAATGTGCACCAAGTGAATCAATCAGATTAGATTTTCCTATTTTCGCCCATCCCTGTACTGGATCATGGCCGTAGAAACGCAACCTGAGTCCATGAGCCATACTCTGCAACTAAGTCTCCATCATGAATGCTCACCAGCTAATCACAATCCCCTAGGATGGGAAGTGACCCTTGACGGCCGCCGCTCAAATTCTCATCAATGAGCCATCGATCATGACCATGTCCTTCTGCTAACTGCACCCGAGAGCAATAACTTCCTGATGGGACTCTGTATCTCCCACGTCTTTTGAATCTTCTGTTTCTCCACCGACGTCGAACAAATCCTAATCAAAGGATCAACAGACTCCCTGTGCATGGTCTCTCTGCAATTAAACCTTTCTGATCAGCTCTGGAACATGAGCACGGAGGAACCATGGCGAATGAGCAATCACAGTGCCAAATCTGCCGCCAAATATTCAAATTCAAAGTCTAGCGACAACGCAACTGACCGTTGGTCTCTTTGTCGCGAGCATCAGACCTTAACCATAGTTAAATCTCCAGACTTGGTGACAAAGCACTTTTTACCTCTGCTTAACCCGAGCCCAGATCTGGCGACAAGGCGACTGTGAAATTTGAAAGTCGCGAAGCACTTTACTTAACTCACCTTTCTTCTAGCAACTCTGCTACTAACTGTCACCCTAAATCATCATGGCTTGTCGCCTGATCGCCAGATGCTATCCCTCCATCTCGAGACCATGCGACAACACTTAGTCGCCAAGTCGGGGAATCCCTCTTATCAGTCAGCATGTGCCTTTAATCTTTCTAGCGACCCTGCGACTACTCCAAGGCGCTGAGTCGGGAGTACTTTTTACATAGGGAACTTTGATCACCTGACCACACGTCCGCCGTTGGATCTTCTGAGCTTTGCATCGGACGGCTGTCATTTAATAGCTTAAAAATTGAGGTTCCCCATAAATCTTCCTGCGATCCTGCGACTGGGGCAAAGAAACACTTATTCGCCAAGTCGTGTGATCAACCTTCTCCATCTGGCGATCACCCAACTGAGGACCCACATCCACCTGCCATATGCCACCTGTCACACAGCCACTGGTTACTTTTCTGCACACTGGGACGCTGAGTCACCTCTCTGTTCTGGCGACAAGGTGACTAGGGTGGGCCCCATTCTTTGTATTCATTGCTCGGCGAGTAAGCAAAGAGAACCACTTTTTTCTTGTCGCACGCTCGCGAGCTACTTTCTATTTCTCCCTTTCGATCAGCGACTGAGCGACGAGCCACTTTCTTCCTCAGTCGCACACTCGCAACCCCTTTCTCTTTCATTTGACAACTGCAGTGACTGAGTGATGAGCTCTTCCTTTCTACTCATCACGCACTCGCGAGCTATTTTTTACACTTCAAATCTGATCAGCGACCGAGCGACGACCTCTATTTTTTAATTCATCGCACATTCGTGGGCTTCTTTTCTCTCATCCCTTTTGATCAGCGAGTGCGCGATAACCTTCCTCTTCCAGCTCGTCGTAGACCCGCAGACCGTATTCTATACTTCAACTTCTGCAGTGAGTGAGTGATGAGCATATCCTTTCCTTCGGTCGCGCACTCGCGAGCTGCAAACCCTACCTGGAATAAACATTGCGACTACACGACGCATCATTGAAACACTGACCCGCTCAGTCACACAGCTTGAATGAACTGACACAGATAGCTCACGATTGCGTGAGGACCACTTGAACAACTCGTCGCGTAGTCGCACAACTTAAGGATATTGACTTACATGGATCACGACTGCGCGATAAGACATAAAAACAAGATTTTGAAAAGGGCTTAGCCATTTTTGGGCGGGAAAACATAGAGGATGGCCAAATTGTATAGGAATGGAAAATTTGGGCAACAATTACAATTGAGGAAGAGGTTCAAATAAAATTTTAAGCGGAAGAACCAATAACCATGGAAGAGGTTCTTATTTATCTTCAATGAAGTGCTATAACTATCAACAATTTGGACATCCTACCTATAGGTATCCTGAGATGGGTTCTACATCAAAAGGAGGAGAGAAAAGAATCAATTATGTGCGAGAAGAGTCTTCTCTAAATTGATGAGTTTTGAAGCGCTAGGATCCTATAAGTTGAATGTGGAAGGACTAGGAATCTAGTTGTTGAGCTTACCCTTGCGAGTTCAAATTATGAACTTGTGAAGTTTGACTTGATAGAGAATCTCTAGGAGAGTAGGAGGGGAAAGAGTTTTAACCCAGCTCCAAGGTAGAAGGGTTTTTTCTTGGAAAGAATACCTATAAGGTCTTAGAAGTGACCTAGATAAGAGCTTAGAGTAACTCATTTGAGGAGCCTCCCTATTAAAGTGGTATCAGAGCTTAAAATATTTTGGATGGAAGTAGTTGCATGTATGATAGTGAATCAGTGAGGGCATCCAAGATGGTGACAAATGTAGAGTTTTCCAAGAAGGTTAATGAACAAGAAGAAGATAATAAGATGCTAAGGGAAAGGTTATCCCAATTAGAGAACAAGTTGGGGGAAGTTGAATTAAAGACTGAGGAGATGAATGCAAAAATAACCTAGTAAGAATACAAAGACAAAGTTATAGTAGAAGAATATTCCATCCCTGAACTAGACCCTTTTCTATAAGAAGAAACTTTCCTTAGAGCCCTCAAAGCCATGTGATAAAAATCAATAGAAGGGGTACCAATGTTTAGTGGGAAGATGGAGCCTAATCTTGTCAAGAAGTGGATGGAAGGATTAGAGAATAATTTTGAGTGTGAAGGTGGTAGTGAAGCACAAAAGGTGAAAGTGGGTAAATCTAGATTGGAAGGAAGTTCCCTAACCTAGTGGAAAATTATCCAAATAGAGAGATTGAAGGAAGGGAAGAAACATTTTGGTTCTTGGAAGGGTATGGTGGCCCAAATGAAGGAGAGATACATGCTAGAGGATTATTCCAATGCACAGAAGAAGGAAAAAATTGAGACAAAAGGACCTTTATGTTAATACATATACAGAGGAATTTTAGAAGTTATGTTTAAGATATAGTGTGGCCGAATATGAGAACATCAAAGTGGTCAGATATCTAAATGGATTGAAATGGAGCATTCAAGAAGAGATTAGTTTATTGAGCCCTCCACAGTGTAGAAGTTCCATCAGTTCACACTTATGGTGGAATAAAGGAGTATAAAGAGGCAAGCGTAGAGTCACAGAGGTAGAGGTAAAGGAAGAAATGACAGAAGATAGAGAGGTGGTTTTGGTATAGGGAGTATAGACCAAAGGTCCCAAGGGGAATCTAAGTTGACAAAGAAGAGTGGGGATTCTAGTGGTATAGGAAGCTACAGAGGAAGGGGATCTAATAATAGTAAAGGTAGGTCTGGAGGGTCAGGAAGAGGATTCTATTTTTCAACCATGAAGTGTTATTACTGTCATCAAATTGACAACCCTACCTAAAGATGTCCAGAGAAGGCTTCATCTTCCAAAGGAGGGGAGAGGAGAGTGAATTATGTTCAAGAAGACACTTCTAGTGTAAAGTCCCTAGAGGTTAATCTAGACTCAGAGGTAGGAAAAAATATTATCCTAAGGATAATATTGATCAAAGAGAAAATGAAGGAGGAATCAAGCAAAAGGAGGTCACTACTAAGAATCAAGTGTAATATTTTGGGCAACATATGTAAATTTTTCATTGACTTAGGGTCTATAGATAATATTATTTTAAAAGAATTGTTGGGGACTCAAGGTCCTTCTCTACAGAGTTGGATTGACTCTTCTCTAAGGTCTCTCTCCTAGACCTCCTAGGGTACTTTTGAGCCCTAATCTGAAGTGAGTCACTAAGAACTTCACCTACTTCTCAAGAACCAGTTCCCATCAAAAATTTATTCTTCCACACTCGATGAACCTACGAGGGTAGACTCATTCTTACTAAACCAACTCGTTCAGCCAATACACTCATAACATCTTTCTCACTTTTTCCCCTAACTAGACTATTACCAAGCTCACCTAGGGTAAGAACTCCACAATCATGGCTGTCACTGCTCCTATCAAAACCAAAAAGAAAACTATATAGGGGCTCCTCTTGAATTCCATCCAGGCACATGGTTCTCACCATGGATTTAAGAACCTTAAGGAGCCATTCAGTATTTACAACCTAGAGTGGGCCAGGAACTTACAACTTACAAAATGAAAACAAAATACTTGAAAATAACTAGACACACAACCTGCAACTTTTCATTAACTAGAAATAAGAAAAACCATAACAAATATCCAACTCTTTCAACTGCTCATTCTTTCTTTCAAATCTCACTTCAACTATCGCAAAATGAAGGCTTGGTAGATATTAAATAATATTTCCATCATTGGAACAGCCTTAACTACCCACTCAAGTCAAAAACATCTTTTCAAAAATCATTACAACTGACCATATTGTCCACTAAAGACAAAATCCACTTTTATCAGGTCATTGTAGCTAAATGTATCAAGAAACAATAATTTATACCAAGCATCAGAACATTTCATTGAGAAACTATAGTACCAAGCACATCAGTACCGAGCACCATCAGTACCTAGTAGCATCATTGCCAAGCACTAGTACCGAGAATCAATACCGAGCATCATTATAGAGAATCATTACCGAGCATCAGTACATGTCAAGAATAAGTACTAAGCATCATTACCAAGCATTAGTACATGTTGAGCATCAGTACATGCCGAGAATCTTATCTCAATGAATTTTCACTTTCTAAGGTTCCTAATGCCTTGGTGGGATTTTCAGAGGCTTACAAACTACCTCAAAAACACACCATTAACCTAAAAATAAGCATCTAAGAAACTAGGGTGTTTATTCACCAATTTGACCAATTTTTCACTGGGTCATTACAAGAGTGAATGAATAAAAACCTTACAAACCAACTTAAACAAATCCAAAATGTTCCTAAGGTCCTTTAACCCTAAGTTCACTAGGTGCTCCTACACCATACTTCCAGGTGATTGGATCAAGTTAGGGTCAATGCCTAACTTCTTGAACTTAGTTTCCTACACCCATGTAGCTTTAGATTCAACTTGTCCTTTCCATTTGACCAGATGTTCCATGTAGGTTTTTCTTCTAGTCTGCTTAGAAAATCTTGAATTTAGAATATTCTATGCCTTTGGCTTTTGATTAATTTGAAGTTTCAATGCTTTGAGGTCCTTTGTCTCTACTGCTAGATTATGACCTCCATCTAGAATTGGTCCCTTATAGGACACGAGATCTACCACATTAAAAACTGGAGATAACCCTATATGAGTAGGAAGGTCATCTTTTTAAGCATTAGACCCATACTTTTCCAAAATTGTACAAGGGCCTATCTTCCTAATCTGAAGCTTACTTGGGACACCTTTTTGTAGTCTTTCTTTGTTTAGTTGCACCATGAACAAATCTCCAACTTTGAACTAAAGATCTCTTTACTTTTCATCTACCTTCTTCTTGGTGTGAGTTGTACTCTCCACTAATGTCATCTTCATAGCATCATGGACTTCTTTCATGGATAGAGAAATATCTTCAGCATAACCACTCTTCTCTTCATTGCTTCCAAGATGCTTGAGTTCACATATACCCATGGGATGAATCTCATCTATTTCAAAAGGGCTCTTTCCAGTGGATCTATTGACTGTATAATTATAGGAAAATTTTTCCTGAGCAAGTAACTGATCCCATGATTGTCCATATCCTTTTGTGAGGCATCTCAAAAATTTCCTAACCTCTTATTAACCACCTCAGTCTGACCACTGGTCTGTGGATGATATGCCGAGCTAAAGGAAATATTTGTACTAGAAGCTTCTGCAATAAGGTTTTCCAGAAATGACTCATAAACTTAGAGTCACTTTACAGTTTGTCTACTTTAAATTTGATTTATATAATGACTCTTGAAAATACCCAATGCTAGCTTTCGTAGAACAAAAAGTAACCACAGACTGGGTCAATGGTAGAAATCTATCAACGACCCCTGAATTGAAAGGTACAGTATCCCTTATGTGAAAGATATTCAATGAATTTTGTCTTTCAATTTTTAGGGGTATGCTCTTAACCGGAGAGCAGAAGAGGTTCAACCAAGTTGCTCAAAGCTTCAAACAACTCAGGCAATAAAAGGGGACTTACTCAATGACATGAAATCTGAAATGAAAATGTTATGCAGTGTGGTATGAATGCAAACTACTATTTACCAACATAGATGAAGAAAGAAAGTGTAACAATGTAATTCCTAGATTACTAAGATTGTGAAACTTTGACAATACCCAGATCATCTTGATCTCATTCTCTATTAACCCTCTTTCCAATCTCTTATGCAAGAATTAATATATTGAGCTAAGATGTGCAATGAAAAGAAAATGGATTTCTTATGCTAAAGAGAGTAAACATGCAATCCACTGAATGAAAATAACAAAACCTAGTTCATTAATATTCATTCAATTTCCAGTATCCACATCCTTATTCAAAACATCACACAGCTAACTAAGATGAACAAAAAAAATCACTTCAAACTCAGAGTCACACACAGTAGTCCCAGCTACAGGGGTTCACCCAAAATAATTTTTGCCAATCTTATTTACTTTACAAAAATTTACATATATAGGTCTTCTCAAAAATGACCTATTACAATAATGATTTCCTTTTTACAATATTCTGAGAGGAACATTCTAATAATAAACCTGGTCGGTTACAAAAACTGACAAAGCTGACAAAATGCCCAAAATGTCTACAATATACAAAAATTGGGAAGATGACATAGGTTAATAGATTCTATGCCTTCTTCTGTGTAACAACTTTTCCTTTGTAAGCCTTCATTGCATCTGTTACCTTGCCCAATTCCTAAGCATTCAGAATGATTATATTGTTAGCTCAAATCATCCAAAAATCATGCATCTCTATCAGTTCATCCAATCTGGCAATCCGGGATTGTAGGTTCTCTGATTCCTTTTTGATCACTACATCTATCACAAAGAGCTCACTGATTCTTGACACTCGGAAGCTAGCCGGATCTGAAATCTCATCTATGAAAGCAAGAAACTTAGCTTTCATTTGCTATGTATTCACCAACTTGTCACTTCCAGAAACTTGAGATTCCACGTGGAAAACTTTCGAAAACTCAAAAATTTTGTCCATCTCCTTTTGGACTAACTCAATCATAGTCTTGAGTTCATTTGCTGATCTTATTGATCTCTTAATCATGAAATCCAGAGACTACCTCCAATGAACAATGGCTCCTGCCCGGTCTTAAGTATGCCATTAGAGATTCCAACACTAGTCTTCATATCAATCACCTCCTGCAAGGTGGCTAGTTTCTCTGTCAATCCAGTGGATGCATTATAAAAGGTCTCCTGGTGCTTTGATACGGTATCCTTCAACTTGTCTGCATCAAGTAGAAGGTTCCCCAAATTCTCGATGACAATGGGGTCTTGAACCTTCATTGCCTCTATCTATGCTCTACCAATTTCCCAAAACTATCTCTCTTGCTACAGCTTTAGTAGAAAGTTCTTATTTTATTCAGCATTGGGGTCAAACTGAGAAGATGAAGTATGGCCAAGAGAATATTTAATATAGTCAACTAGCTCCTTATTTTTTGACTTGAGGACTTCCTTGTCTTCTCGGAGTTCTTCTAACCTGTCCTCAATCTACTCATTGGTGGTTTTCCAGATGTTCACTATTGAGTCATGCACCAGCACTCCTAGGTCCATAGTTTTTATCTGGAAATATTGAGATGAAAGCTCATGAAACTTTCCTTCTTTCTGTGGCTCTGCTATTTCCATTAACATATGCCCAGTTGTGGAATCATGGGAAAGGGTCACCATGGACTTTTTCTTCTTCATTGTCTTCACAGGTGGTTGAGATGAGGTTGCCTTAAGGATCAAGTCCTTTGAATAAATAGGCTTCCTCATGTCATTTCTTCTTCTTCTCAATGGTTTCTTCCAACCACGAGTATGTGGATAACACCTTTATTGCATACTATAGAGTTGTAGGATCAAAGAGCTTCTGGGCCGCTAGAGGAGTTTGTTTGTCTTTAGGTGGAATAGGGATGGAGAAAACCTTAGTCACTGAAAGGGCCAGAGTGTTTACCAGCTGAGAGGAGTCTTGACCATCCATGGGGTTTATGTTATCCAAAGTGAAGACTAGAATTGGTGAGGGAGGCTTGGTCACAAACACCTCTTATTCTTTCCTCTTTTCCTTTTCCTTATCTTCTATGTTTCCAATCTTTGGGAGCAAGCCATCTCTGCAGGTCAGAGTGATAGGGACATTATTTTTCGAAGGCTGGTCACCTCCTTGCCTGATGGATTGCGCTATGCCTGCTGAAACTAATGGCACCACAGAAGAAGTAATTGTTGAAGTTGATTGCAGAACCTGAAGTCATTCCTCTGGATGAACGTGTGCTAGAAGTTATTTTCCTTCGAGCTCTAGTCCATTCCACCCACTTTTTGGTTCTCTTGTTAATGCCTCTCATGAGAATCTCTGATGAATCAACCACTGGACCAGTCAGTGGAGAGGAAGAAATGGGAAACACCTTGATCTGGTCATAGGACAAAGGATACATGAACTGGCTATCATCTGCAAGATTAGATACATCAACAACATTGTTATACATTTTGATTTCATCCAAAGATAAATAGGACCACAATTTCTCCCATGTCTGATACTCATTAAAACATTTGGCCCATAAATCCTCAATATCTGGGACATGTCTATAGGTGTGTCCAAGCTTCAAGTGATCTCTAACAAAACCCATAGGATCATAGGGAGGCCTAAGAAACCCATAATCAAGTGGCTTGATATTATCCTCAAATCTCTTTACCAAATTCTGAGCATCAGATCTAGATGCACAGTAATATGGACCAACAACCACGGGGAAGGAAATTTTGGTGATCTTCTTCACATTTGAACATAGAGTATTCAATTCCAATATCTGTTGGCAGATCTCCACCAAGACCACCTTATCTTAACGATACCGGGGCAACCTCTTAGGAAATATAGAGAAGGCTCCTATCCAAAGATAAGAGAAACTCAGGAATTGGATGAAAGAGAATCCATACTTACTAATTGCTGAGATGGCCTCTGGCGAGAATCTTCTTTCTGGGAAACCTTGAATTTCCTGACATATTCTCATTGTGAATGCATTATTCATAGTAGTATATTCCTCAAAGCTCTGATGCAATTACAAATTCAGGTATAACTCATATATTTTGGTGTTGTTGTCAAAATTCTAGATTACTTGTAAGCTGAGCCATAGGTGCTGAGTCACCAGAGCATAGATCAAGTATGAAGACATGTAGAACTATTTGAATCCCTGACAGGAAATCATCCAGGATGCTAGCTTCTTACACAAGATTTATTCCCAATCAATGAACATATTTTTTGTGCAGACAGCTTGTAGAAGGGAGAAATTATGTTCAACAAGATCCAGGATCTCAGGTTTTCCGTCCAATCTAGTTAGCAGGGCCAGAATATCAACAATTTCCCTCTTTAGGGTTGTCTGGAACCAGTTCTTTTGCATGTCTTCCCTCCTTAGAGTCTTCTTTTCATTGAACATAGATGCAGATGAACCAAAGTCGATGTCGCAATACACATCTTTTGCCAGAATGTCGAAAGCGGATTGGATTAGGATTTTATCAAACGTCAGCAAAACAGACTGATCCAGGAACATGATTTTCTTTGTCACCAGGTTGTATTTCTCTATACATTGTCTGACAAACTGAGGAGCTTGAACTACCATTGGAAACCCTAGAAATTCTATCATACCGTTGTCCTTGAGCTTCTGTGTAATAGGGTGAATTGGATGAGAATTCAATCTTTAGTGCAAACTTCTTTCAATTCACTCTCAATACCAATTAATTTATCATAACCAAAAGCCTTAACTGCCATTCACTATACAACTAAGAACATGAGTGAAGACAAATGGCTTTCTATACAAATACGGTGATCAACAAATGATGGTGAATAAAGAAGAAATAGCCGCTAAGATCTGAACATTGGTGCCACATGAATGACATTAAGGTGACCTAATGGATGTAATGGAAGGATTAGAATTCAATTTTGATAATCAATGGCTATTCAAACTTCCCATTTCGGAGAACATAACGACCTCAAAATCCTCAAGCTTACACTTAACTTTATGTTCATTAGCCATTTGCTGATACAAATCCTTAGTCTTGTGGAAAAAGAACATACTTTCCTTCTGATGCCGAAATGATTAAACATTAGACAATATTTCCTTGTGCAGGAAAAGAACATAAGAGAATACTTTTCCCATAAGCCAGTTTCCTTTATTTCAGAAAAGTATCCCAATGGCTTCACCTTTTATCCTTTTCTCTCTTTAACAACTTATTTTCCATCGGGAGCACTTAACCTCTTATTTTCTCTTTTCACTTATGTCGGGGTTGCAGCTTTGAGACCAAATTTTCCGGATGCTACATGATCACTGCTACTACTCCACAACTTGATATCATGAAGAGTTGAAAAACTCTTTTTATGATCAAAAGCTTTATGAATCGCTTATGTAAATCACATCTTTACCTTTCAAAAAAACACATTGAGCATTACAGATCCGAGGGTGACTACTTCTCATTCAGAAGACACTACGACACCCCTTTTTTTGACAAACCTAAATCACCTAAACACCAAATGAAGCAGAAGCATTGAAAAGCCGCTAGGCTCAAATAGGCAAGGGAAATAATTTATCTGATAAACACATTAGGGAAAGGTTTCAAGATGAAGGAAAAGTAAGTCACCAAAGAACAATTTACCCCTAGGACCTAAAGCCCTTAGACTAAAATTTGGCAACAACTGGCTCTAACTGGGGACTTAGACATGCCAATGTCTAAGAAGGGACCCAAAGTCTTTGATTTCTCACAAAAAGACCGGAAAGAAAAACAACGGGCAGACTAAACTAAAACACACAATAGGAAAGGAAACTAAACTAAACTAGAATAAGAAAGCAAGAAAGAAAGCAGAAGAAATGCAAAGTAAACCTACCTACACTAACACTAACCTGCAGGGGTTACCTGCTTTCACTTGAGTATTTGGTAGAGATTTAGATCCTAGCCATTATAGGAGAATGGTAGAATCTCTCCAGAAGGATATGCTAGAATAAAGGAATTATTCTAGTTCACCTGCATAATCTTGAATGGTCCTTTCCAAAGTGAGTCAAACTTAGTATTTTTTCCTTTGGACTCGCGCCTTTTATCCCACAATAGGACCAAGTCACCTTGCATAAAATTTCTTGGTCTGGCCTTCTTATCAAAGAATGTTTTCACTATCCTTTGATGATCAGTGATGTGGTCAACAAGCTTTTTCTATTCTTCTTCCAACCTAGTCAGATACATGATTCATTTCTCTAGACCATTTTGGAAAACTGGATCTTCAATTACCTGTTGCAGCCTACAAATGGATAACTTTAGTGGAAGCGGGGGACTAGGTTCAATTTTGTAAACTAGCTCAAATAGGGATATTATGATAGCTCACTTAGGTGTTATCCTATCTTCCCATAGAGCTTCATGCAATTTATTGTGCCTATCCTTTTTACTCTCTGAAACTAGTTTCTTTATTATGTTAATCAGGTTCTTGTTGCTTGACTTAGCTTGACCATTTCCTTGAGGGAAATAATCAGATGAGTGACTAAGATGGATACTATTGTTGTAGAAGAACTCTATAATCTCTGACGAAGAGAAATATGTGGCATTTTCCATCACTAGCTTCAACACCACTCCAAACCTTACCAAGATATTCTCCTTGATAAATTCACAGACCACCTCAAATGTGGTTTTCTTGGTAGGCATAGCCTCAACCCACTTGGTAAAGTAATTTGTGGTAGTTATGACATATAGGTGACCTAAAGAAGAGGGAGGATTTATTGGACCAATGAAATCAAGCCCCCATTTCTGAAAGGGACCCTCTACTACAATTGGCTTCAATGTAAGAGCAGCCAACTGAGGCTTACTAGAAAACATTCGACACTTATCACACTTGGCCACCCAATTGTAGGAATCTTTAAACATGTTGGGCCAGTAGTAACATGGTCTCAATATTTTATATGCAGTGACTATGGATGAGAAGTGTCCACCACATGCCTCATTATGGAATGCCTGGAGCAATCTCTCTTGTTGTGGCCTATCCACACACATTAAGAAAGTTCCATCTATTTCCCTCTTATATAACTGGTCATCATAAATGACATAATTGGCCACCTTGGTCTTCAAATCTCTTCTCTATTTGTATGTCAATCCTTTTGGGCAATCTCCATAAGTAAGGGAAAAGGCAATGTTGGAAAAATAGGGATCAAGAAGACTGACCGTTAACACCTTCGGAGAATCCTCCTCTTGAGCTATTTCCTGATTTTTAGCCATTATTTTACACAAGCCATTTCCTCTGACCAGCTTTGTTGGCTCGAGTTCAATATCATACTCCTGTACCTTTACTATCCATGCACCTCTAGTATTATATCCTATTTCTTGTTGTGTCAAAATTCTCTTAACAGTAGAATCCAGAATAAATAACAGAATGGGAATGTAATACATAGAATCTAAAATTCTTCAGTGCCCTTACCACCGCATATGCATGCTTCTCCATTTGAGAATATCTCAATTCATGATCCTTGAGCGGAGTGCTCATGAATGCAATAGGCGCTTGAACTCCTTCATTGTTCTCTTCCATCGGGATAGTAGACAATGTATGGGTTGATGCGTAGTAGTACAATATGAACTCCTTGGTATAATTTGGATGCACCAACACAGGTGCTCAAGCTATAGTGTGCTTGATTAAATCAAAGGCCTTTTTCCAAGATTCATTCCACTTGAAACTTTTACTACCCTTCATCATATCAATTATACATTTCGTAATCTTGGAAAAGTTAGGAACAAAGTGCCTGAAAAAATTTACCTGCCCAAAGAATGATCTTGTTCCAGATTTGCTTGTTGGCAGGTTCAATTACTGGATGGCCTTTACGCGTTCAAGGTCAGTTTGGATTCCTTCATGGGAAAAAATATGACTGAGAAGTCTACCTTCGGTGACACAGAATACATACTTCTTGGTATTAAGAGAGATTCCATGCTCTCTACATCTCTTTAGAACTTTCTCAAGATCTCTCAAATGATCTTCTCTCTTCTTAGAGAAGACTGTTAAATCATCCAAGTATATAACTATTATTCTATCCTAGAGGTCTGCAAATGAAGAATTCATTACTGTTTGGCAGGTAGCTCCAACATTGATAAGCCCAAAGGGTATTCTATTGTAAGAAAACATTCCCCATGGAGTGGTAAATGTTGTCTTATACTTATCTTTCAGGTCCACCTCAATCTGGATGAAACTGAAGAAACCATCCAACGTGGACATCATTTCAAATCTAGCTACTATTTTTAGTATATGATCCATGTTGGGCAAGGCTTAATTATCCTTCAGAGAAGCCTGATTCAGATTCTAGAAATCTACACAAATTATGATTTCTCTATTCTTCTTCTGGACGGGCATGATGTTGGTTATCCATGTAGAGTGATGTATGGGATAGATAATTTTTGCCTCCAAAATCTTGTGAACATCTCTGAAAATGACATCTAAAACCTTAGGATTGTAGTTTTGTTGCTTCTACTAGAAAGGGACATCTTTAGGCTTGAGAGGTATTGCGTGCTTGAAGTTTCCATTCTAGAAAGTTTTGAGGTCTTCATAGCCCCAAGAAAACACATCCTTATATTCAGAGAGTAGGTGTTTAGCATTTTCTCTTCCCTTTTTTTTGCAACAAATGCCAATATTTATCACCTTAGGTTTATTTTCAGTGCCTATGTTCATTCCCTCAAAATCCCCTGAGGTACCATGTTTCCTATCTCTTTATTTTCTAATATATGCATCGTGTCTATCAAAAAAAATTTCAAGGGAGATTAGGTGTTGAGGAATTTTGTTACCCTTTAACTGTTCTTCTCCAAGCTCCAACTCCTTCTTACTTTCTGGAGATAACTCTTTGTAGGTACTAGAACTTCCTTCAAAGTATTGATCACTGAACTGATCTAATCCTTCCATGAAAGATTGTATCTTCTTGTCACTTATGAAGACTTGCGATATTTCCACATTATCTGGAACATTCAGCCTGAATAGAACTTCAACTTTGTATTTCTTATCTCCTATTTTTGGATGTGGGTGGAGAAGTGAAGTTGAGGTGGCCAACAAATATGCTCTTGTGTTTTTCTCTCTTGGAACAGCCTGGATTGAAAAGGCATCAAAGTCCTCTATCTCATCCTAGACTCTGTTCCTATAACTCTATAGTCTTGCATTTTTCACTGTATACTATGCCTGAACTTGCCTCACTATCAACTCTACATCACCAAGTGCTTTAAGGATTTTCACCCCTCTTTGCTTCGCAGTAGCAATGCCTAGCAACATAGCCTCATATTCTATAATGTGATTAGTGTTCTTAAACTGTAATCTATAAGAAAGTTGTATCATGTCTCCTTCCGGAGGAATAAGAACTACGCCAACTCCCGATCCTGCGGTAGCACAACTACCGTCGAACTCCAAGGTCCAGATATCCTAACTTTTTGTATTTTCCAGTATTTCAACTTGATGATTGAAATTTGAAAAAAATATATAATTTCCAAATTCCATCTCCTGGTAGAGGATTTATGCCTTAGGGTCATTAGACTTCATTATTGTGAATTTGGCCTTTTCCTTGAGCTCCATCTTAATCTTCTTAGTACCCACAGGGATTATAGCAGGGGACCAGTCCATCTTGATTTCTCTACCTATGTCTTTGCAAAAGCTTCTACTTAGAAGCATGTCATAGCTGGCCAGAATATCAGCTACCAAGATGGTTAGCTTCATTCTCTTTGCAGGGTGTGCAGCAAATGTAACTTGTGCATCCTTTACCTAACCTAAGAGTGGAACCTGTGTAGCATCCATTGAATAATAGCGGCCAAAGGTTTTGGTAAGGGTCAATCCAAGGGCTTTAGCAATGGAGGTGGGCATGAAATTATTAGAGGCTCCAAAATCAATAATACAATTGCTTAGTTTATGACCATTTACAAATAGGGAGACATAGAATGGGTTAGGTTTCTAGCTAGGAGCAGTGGCTAAGATTGAAGAATCTTCTTCTTAAAAGAGATAAGGAGGGAAATGATCTTCATCATTTAAAGGGCCACTATTAGATATTCATCACTTATAGTAGAATTTATATTAGGGTGCATTCTAGAGTTAGCATCACTTTTACAGTAATCTACAAACTTCTGAAGTTCAGTAGGATGAGTTTTTAAATATTCTAAGGGAGACACTTAGATCTTATCATCCTTGCAGTATTGAATTATATCAAAGGAGGATAAAGACTTACCATTTGTTTCAAACTTCGATTGATCATTCTTCCAAGATGAACAAGTAGAAGATCCAGGTGCACTAGCCGATGTACCAGTTGCAATATTCTGGGAAGGAATAGAGTTTCCCAGATTTCTATCTCTCTGACTTCTTGTTGCCACTTCCATTTGAATTCCATCCATGGTGGCAAA
This sequence comes from Thuja plicata, assembly GCA_018584345.1. Taxonomy (NCBI): domain Eukaryota; kingdom Viridiplantae; phylum Streptophyta; class Pinopsida; order Cupressales; family Cupressaceae; genus Thuja; species Thuja plicata. The sequence goes on along the minus strand of MU223557.1, from coordinate 348,181 downwards.
GAATTCACCTCTGACTTCAAAATCAAATTCATACTCCAAAAAGAAATTACTGGAGTCACCATGGGGAGTAGAATCTTCTTCGCTTTCAAGACATTCAATAGTCAGCTCATTTCTCAAAGCTAGCTGCCTATATCTATTCATCTTCGAATAGCTATCACCATCATGGTCAGCTCTCAGATGAAAAATGCACATATTATGCTTTTTAGTTTCCTCAATAGCAAGCTTTTGCTGAGCCGGTGGGAATTGCAACTATTTACCTTCATGTTGTTTTCTAGGAATATCCTGGTAAGGCTGCTGAAAGGATGGGGTAGACTTTCCCATTTTCTACTTAAGGGAAATCATCTCATTAGATAACTTATGAAGAATTGCCTCAGTATTTCTAGTTGCACTAGAAGTAGAGCTTGTGGAGGCACCACTCTGCATTTCTCGCTTCCATTTACTGGCAGCTATGAGGTCATCTTCTAGCTCAATTGCTAGAGTCTGAGTGGCTTGCAGGTTAGCCACATGTGCTCATCTGATTTGGAAACTTATGTTAGGAGGCATGGAACTGATAAAGAACATCTTTTGGTTGTCAACTATAGGCCTGCTAGCAATGGGGATCCTATTAGCCAGCTTGTTAAACCTTGCAATAAAGTCCCTCATAGGAATAATAGGTTCTTTCTTCATTTGTGTAAGCTGAGTCAGAAGTGTGTTCTCATCTTTTGTACTTTTATAGTGAGTTTAAAAGTGGTTCTTCATATCATTCCAACTAGTTATGCATCCTGTAGGGAGATGTTGAAACCAGTCAGCAACATTTTCTATTAAAGTCTCTACAAATATTCTTACTACCACGTCTTCATGTTGATGGTTTACAATGCTGCATGTGGTGAAGAAGGCTGCAATATGCTCATCAGCGGATACTTTACCATCTCCATTGAAATTTGGGAAGTTCTTTCAGGAAGATCGAGGTAATTCATTATTAGCTCCTAGCTGAAGAGGCCCAATGGAATTACCCCAAGGGACGACCATTGAAATAGGGAGGATTACTAGCACAACCTGAGAATTGATGTTGGTAGGAGCAGCTACTCCATGAAGAGTAAGGGCGTTACACAGTAACAGGGTAGTTTTGCAGATGACAAGAGGTATAGAAGAATGACTACAAATCTGGGAAATAGGGTGTGGCAGTGGAAAAAGAGCACCATGGATACCTAGAAAGACAGTATCCTAGGTGTTGGTTCTTCCTCTTCTAAGTGGGTCTTCTAATAAAGGAAACCTAGCCTTCTACAATTCTTCAAACACAGGATCTTTATTTCCTTCTCTCTGAACACTTCAAGTATACTTGGGATCTAGAGCTACTGAGCTATATTACTATGGCTGCACAGCTCTCAATCTTTTTTTTTAAAACACTCCCTCCCAATATTCAACATTGGCTTCTTCTCTTTCTAGCACAAGGCTGACTCTTCTGTATTGGTCAAGGGATTTTTGGCTTTTCCAGGCAAGGATATTCAACTGGTTTATAATTTCTTCTTGCTCATCCTGGATGCAAAGATTAGGTTTCTCTAGTGGGACTTGTCCTTCTTGAGGCAAAACAATTTCTCCTTAAGAGTGATATACATAATGTAGCACTAGGAATGCCAAATAGATAAGTTCTAAGTCACTTAGTAGAGCCACAGACCAACTTACTAAGAAAGCTTAGGAAAATTAGGAGTTCTCCCCAGTAGAGTCGCCAAAAACTATTGGTTTACAACTTGTCTACTTTAAATTTGATTTATATAATGAATCTTGAAAATACCCAATGCTAGCGTTCGTAGAAAAAAAAGTAACCACAAACTAGATCAACGGTAGAAATCTATCAATGACCCCTAAATTGAAAGGTACAGTATCCCTTATGTGGAAGATATGCAATGATTTTTGTCTTTGAAATTTTAGGGGTATGCTCTTAACCGGAGAGTAGAAGAGGTTCAACCAAGTTTCTCAAAGCTTCAAACAACTCAAGAAATGAAAGGGGACTTACTCAATGACATGCAATCTAAAATTCAAATGTTATGTAGTGCGGGATGAATGCAAACTACCATTTACCAGCAGAGATGAAGAAAGAAAGTGTAACAATGTAATTCTTGAATTACTAAGATTGTCAAACTTTGACAATACCCAGTTTATCTTGATCTCATTCTCTATTTACCCTGTTCCCAATCTCTTATGCAAGAATTAATCTATTGAACTAAGATGTGCAAGGAAAATAAAATGGAGTGCTTATGCTAAAGATAGTAAACATGAAATCCACTGAATAAAAATAACAAAACCCGGTTCATTAATATTCATTCAATTTCTAGTATCGGCGTCCTTATTCAAAACATCACACAACTAACTAATATGAACAACAAAAATCACTTCAAACTCAGAGTCACACACAGTAGTCCCCGCTATAGGGGTTCACCCAAAGTAATTTTTGCCGATCTTATTTACTTTATAGAAATTTACATATATTGGTCTTCTCAAAAATGACCCGTTACAATAATGATTGTCTTTTTACAATATTGTGAGAGGAACATTCTAATAATAAACATGGTCGGTTACAAAAACTGACAAAGCTGACAAAATGCCCAAAATGGCTACAATATAAAAAATTATGAAGATGACACAGGTCAACAGACTCTATGCGTTCTTCTGTGTAATGACTTTTCCTTTGTAATCCTTCATTGCATCCATTATCTTGCCCAATTTTTGAGCATTAAAAATGATTATATTATTAGCTCAGATCATCCAAAAATCATGCATCTCTGTCAGTTCATCCAACCTCGCAATCCGAGATTGTAGGTTCTCTGATTCCTTTTTGATCACTGCATCTATCGCAGAGAGCTCACTGATTCTGGACACTTGGAAGCTATCCGGATCTACAATCTCATCTATGAAATCAAAAAACTTAGCTTTCATTCATTCTGTATTCACCAACTTGTCACTTTCAGAAACTTGAGATTCCGTGTGCAAAACTTTCAAAAACTCAAAAAGTTTGTCCATCTCCTTTTGCACTAACTCAATCATAGGCTTCAACTCATTTCCTGATCTGCTTGAGCTCTCAATCATGAACTCCAGAGACTACCTCCATTGAAAAAATGGCTCCTGCTTGGTCTTAAGGATGTCATTGGAGATTGCAACACTAGTCTTCATATCAATCACCTCATGCAAGGTGGCTAGTTCCTCTTTCAATCCAGTGGATGCATTATAAATGGTCTCCTGGTGCTTTGATACTGTATCCTTCAACTTGTCTACATCAAGTAGTAGGTTCCCCAAATTCTCAATGACAATGGGACCTTGAACCTTCATTGCCTCTATCCATGCTCTGCCAATTCACCTGAACTGTCTCTCTTGCTGTAGCTTTAGTAGAAAGTTCTTATTTTCTTTTGCACTGGGGTCAAACTGAGAAGATGAAGTACTACCAAGAGAAGATTTAATATACTCAACTAGCTCCTTATTTGTAGACTTGAGGACTTCCTTGTCTTCTCAGAGTTCTTCTAACCTATCCTCAATCCGCTCATTGGTGGTTTTCCAGATGTTCACCATTGAGTCATGCACCGACACTCCTAGGTCCATAGTTTTTATTTAGAAATATTTAGGTGAAAGTTCATGAAACTTTCCTTCTTTCTATGGCTCTGCTATCTGCATTAACATATGCTTAGTTGTGGAATCACGGGAAAGGACCACCACAGAATTTTGCTTCTTTTCCTTCTTCACCGATGGCTGAGATGAGGTTGCCTTAAGGATCAAATCGTTTGGATAAATGGCTTCCTCATGCCATTTCCTCTTCTTCTCAATTATTTCTTCCAACCATGAGTCTGTGGATAACACCTTTATTGCAGACTAAAGAGTTGTAGGATCAAAGAGCTTCTGGGCCACTAGAGGAGTTTGCTTTTCTTGAGGTGGAACAGGGAAGGAGGAAACCTTAGTCAGCGAAAGGGCCAAAGTGTTTATCGGGTGAGAGGAGTCCTGACCATCCATGGGGTTTATGTTATCCAAAGTGATGACTGGAATTGGTGAGGGAGGCTTGGTCACAGACACCTCTTTTTCTTTCCTCTTTTCCTTTTCCTTATCTTCTATGTTTCCAATGTTTGGGAGTGAGCCATCTCTGCAGGTCGGAGTGATAGGGACATTCTTTTTCAGAGGCAGGTCACCTCCTTGCCTGGCGGATTGCATTGTGCCTACTGAAACTGATGGCGCCATAGAAGAAGTAACTGTTGAAGTTGATTGCTCAGCACCTGAAGTCGTTCCTCCTGATGAACCTACACCAGATGTTATTTTTCATTGCGCTCTAGTCCATTCCACCCACTTGTCGATTCTCTTGTTAATGCCTCTCATGAGAAGCTCCAATGAATCAACCATTGGACTATTTGGTAGAGAGGAAGAAATGGGCAACACTTTGATCCGGTCATAGGATGAAGGATGCATGAAGAGGCCGTCATCTGCAAGATTAGATACATCAACAACATTGTTATACATTTTAATTTCATCCAAAGATAAATGGGACCACAATTTCTCCCGTGTTTGATACTCATTAAAACATCCATCCTAGAAATCCTCAATATCTGGGACATGTCTGTAGGTGTGTCTGAGCTTCAAGTGATCTCTAACAAAACCCATAGGATCATATTGAGGCCTAAGAACCTCAAAATCAAGTAGCTTGATCTTATCCTCAAAGCTCTTTACCAAATTCTAGGCATCACATCTTGATGCATTGGATTATGGACCAACAACCATAGGGAAGGAAATTTTGGTGATCTTCTTCATAGTTGAGCATAGATTATTCACTTCCAATATCTGTCGGCAGAGCTCCACCAAGACCACCTTATCTTTAGGTGATCAGGGCAACCTCTTAGGAAATTTGGAAAAGGCTCCTATCCGAAGGTAAGAGAAACTTGGGAATTCAATGAAAGAGCATCCATAATGACTAATTGCCAAGATGGCCTCTAGCAAGAATCTTCTTTCTGGGAAACCTTGAAGTTCCCAACATATTCTCATTGTGAATGCATTATTCATAGCAATATATTCCTCAAATCTCTGATGCAATTATAGATTCGGGTAGAACTCATATATTTTGGTGTTATTATGGAAATTCTGGATTGCTGGTAAGCCGGGCCATAGGTGCTGAGTCACTAGAGAATAGATCAAGTATGAAGACATGTAGAACTATTTGAATCCCTGATAGGAACTCATCTAGGATGCTAGCTTCTCACACAGGATTTCTGCCCAATCAATGAACATATTTTCTACGCAGACAGCTTGAATAAGGAAGAAATTATGTTCAACGAGATCTAGGATCTCAGGTTTTCCATCTAGTTTGGTCAGCAGGGCCATAATATCAACAATTTCCTACTTTAGGGTTGTTCCAAAGAGAGTCTTCGACATCTTACTTTTCTTTGATCGAGTGGTCTGGAACCAGGTCTTCTGCATGTATTCCCTCGTTAGAGTCTTCTTTTCATTGAACATAGATGCAGATGAACCGAAGTTGATGTTCGCTGGAATGTCAAAAGAGGATTGGATTAGGGTTTTATCAATCGTTAGCAAAATAGACTAATCTAGGAACAAAATTTTCTTTTTCACTGGGTTGTATTTCTCTATACATTCTTTGATGAGCTCAGGAGCTTGAACTGCCATTGGAAACCCTACAACTTCTATTAGACCATTGTCCTTGAGCTACTGTGTAATAGGGTGAATTGGATGAGAATTCAATCTTCTGTGCAAATCTCCGAGATCAAAGAATCTTAGAGATGTGTCAGAAACTTCTTTCAATTCACTCTCAATACAAATTAATCTATCATAACCAGAAGCCTTAAGTGTCATTTACTATAAAACTGAGAACATGAGAGAAGACAAATGGCTTGCTATACAAATACGGTGAGCAACAAATGATGGCGAACACTGAAGAAATAGCCACTAAGATCCAAATATTGGTGCCACACAAATGACATTAAGGTGACCTAATGGACGCAACGACAGGATTAGCATTTAATTTTGATAATCAATGGCTATTCAAACTTCCCGTTTCAGAGAACATAATAGCCTCAAAATCCTCGAGCTTACACTTAAATTTATGTTCATTAGCCACTTTCTGAAACAAATCCTTAGTCTTGCGGAAAAAGAACATACTTTGCTTCCGATGTCAAAATGATTAAACATTAGACCATTTTTCCTTGTGCAAGAAAATAACATAAGAGAACACTTTTCCCGTAAGCCTGTTTCCTTTATTTCGAAAAAGTATCCCGATGGATTCACCTTTTATCCTTTTCACAATTAAACAACTTCTTTTCCATAGGGAGCACTTAACCTCTTATTTTCTCTTTTCCCTTGTGACGGGGGTTGCACCTTTGAGACCAACTTTTACGGACGCTACATGATCACCGCCACTACTCCGCAACTTGATATATCTGAGAGTTGAAAAACTCTTTTTATGATCAAAAGCTTTATGAATCGCTTATGTAGATCACATCTTTACCTTTCAGAAAAACACATTGAGCATTACAGATCTGAGGGTGACTACTTCTCATTCGGAAGACACTATGACACCCCTTTTTTTGACAAACCTAAATCACCTAAATATTGAATGAAGCAGAAGCATTGAAAACCCGCTAGGCTAAAATAGGAAAGGGAAATAATTTATCTGATAAACACATTAGGGAAAGGTTTCAAGATGAATGAGAAGTAAGTCACCAAAGAATAATTTACCCCCTAGGACCTAAAGACCTTAGACTAAAATTTGGCAATAGTGCACCATGACCAAATCTCCAACTTGGAACTAAACATCTCTTTACTTTTCATCTACCTTCTTCTTGGTGTGAGTTGTACTCTCCACTAATGTCATCTTCACAGTATCATGGACTTCTTTCATAGATTGAGAAAAATCTCCAGCATAACCACTCTTCTCTTCATTTCTTCCAAGATGCCTGAGTTCACATATACCCATGGGATGAATCCAATTTATTTCAAAAGGGATCTTTTCAGTGGATCTATTGACTATATCATTATAGGAAAATTTTTCCTGAGCAAGTAATTGATCCCATGATTGTCCATATCCTTTTGTGAGGCATCTCAAAAATTTCCTAAGCTTCTATTCACCACCTTAGGCTAACCATCGGTCTGTGGATGATATGCTGAGCTAAAGGAAATATTTGTACCAAGCTTCTGCAATAAGGTTTTCCATAACTGACTCATAAACGTAGAGTCACTGTCTAATACAATACTTAAGGGTAATCAACATATCCTTATTGCTTCTCTAAAGAAGTGATGTGCTACATAGCATGCAACATGAGTATTTTTTCATGGCACAAAGTGAGCCATCTTGCTAAATTTGTCCACAATCACAAAAATATTGTCCATTCCCAACTTGGTCTTAGGAAGTCCAACCACAAAATCCATACTAAAGAACTCCAAAGGTCTATTTTGGATTGGAATTGGTTGATACAATCTTGCATTGGCTGAAGTCACCTTATCCTTTTGATAGACTATAGAAGTCTCCACATACTTCTGGACATCCTTACTTATTCTTGGCCAATAATAGTACTACTATAAAAACTCTAAGGTTTTATGCACTCCAAAATGTCCACTTAATGAACCATTATGATTCTCAAGTGCACTAAATTACCCCTCATTGAACCTCTTGGTACATAGAGTTGTCCTCGTTTAAATAGAAGACCTTCTTGGAGAATGAAATCAGAATACTCACTATGAAAGTGATTTTGAAAATCTTTACATACCTTGTAGGCTATTGAAAAGTCCTTATCCACTGGATATAGATCCTTGAAGTTGTCTATGCCTATGTTTCTTAACTGAATTTATTGCACTGTGAGCAATATTCTACTCAATGCATCCACCACCTTATTATGAACTCTTTTTTTGTGCTTTATGGTGAAGGTATAGTCTTGGATATACTCCACCCACTTCATCTACTTATGGCTTAGTTTATTCTATGAATTCAGAAAACTTAAAGCCTGATTGTTGGTAAAGACTACAAATTGTATAGGAAGGAGATAATGTCTCAACTTCTTTAGTACTTTTACCAATGCATATATTTCTAAATCATATGATGAATACTTCTTCTTTGCATCACTAATGTTTTTATTGTGAAAAGCTACTGGTTTTCCCTCTTGACTCAAAACTACACCTATGGAAATATTACTGGCATCACATTCAATAGTAAACAACTCGTCATAATTGGGAAGTGTCAATATAGGTTGGGTTTCTATTCTTCTCTTCAAATTGTCAAATCCCTTATTAGCCTGCTAATTCCATCAGAACTTGGCTTTCATACCTCCTTTTATGGTATCCAAAGGAGGTCTGCTGATTTCACTAAACTGTTTGATAAAATTCTTGTAGAACTCTGCTAATCCATGAAAGCTTCTTACTTATGTGGCAGACTTAGGTGTAGGCCAATTCAATATTTCTTCCACCTTTCTTGTATCCATTTTCAAGTTACCCTCTAAGATAACAAAACCCAAGTATACTAGCTCTTGCTTCATGAACTCACTCTTCTCTAAGTTGATTGTCAACTTTTCCTCATGTAGTCTTTGCATTAACAATTGCAGATATCTGAGATGATCCTCCTTGGTTTTGTTGAACACTAAAATTTCATCTAAGTACACTACAACCAGTTTTCCAATAAATTCCTTCAGCACTTCATTCATTAACCTCATAAATGTGCTTGGGGCATTGGATAACCCAAAAGACATAAAAATCCACTCATAGAGTCCCTCGGCAGTCTTAAATGTAGTCTTCCACTCATCTCCACCTTTTATTCTTATCTGATGATACTGACTCTTAAGATCTTTTTTGGAAAAATACTTAGCTCCACCAAGACTATTCATTAAATATTTTATCCTAGGTATTGGGAATCTATACTAGATAATAATCCTATTTATATCCCTGGAATCTATACACAACCTCCAAGTACGACCCTTCTTTGGGGCTAGGACTATGAGAACAACACATGGACTTCTGCTCTTTCTAATCAACCCTTGATCTAGTAACCCTTGAATTTGGCTAGCAATTTCTCCATTCTATTGTTCGGTCATTTATAAGAAGCTTTTTTTGGAAGTGAGGCTCCTGTGATGAAGTCAATATGATGACTAATAGACCTCTCAGGTTGTAGGTTTTCTGGTTGACCATAACTAACTATGTCTTGGTATTGAGTTAACAACTCCTTGATTTCTAAAATGTAACTCTTCCTTCTTGTTTATCTTTTCACCCGTTGGCTTTAAAACCAAAGAAAATCCCACTCCATCTTCTTCCCTTAGTGTCTTCAAGAATTCTTTCTCACCTACCAATAGTATGTTAGGACCCCCTTTCTTCACTTCACCTTCTTCAAAGATTGACTATATCTTGAAAGTCACTCCATCTTTCTTAAAGGAATAGGAGTTCATAGCTCCATCATGCACTGCAGCTCTGTCAAACTTCTGAGATCTACCAAACCATAGATGAAAAGCATCCATCGGTAGGACATCACACAAAACGCAGTCCTTGTACCTCCCTGTGGAATATTCCACCCAAGATTTCTCATTAACTAATACATATTGATCTTTTTTCAACCAAGTAACTCTGTAAGGGTTAGTATGAGGAATATTTTTTCAAATTTAACTTTTCAATAGCTTCCATAGAAATTATGTTATCAGTAGAACAAGCATCTATGATAACTTTACAAACCTTATCGAGTACCTTGCATTTGACTCAAAATAGAGATCTTATTTGGCTTGGCTATTCTTTGATGGACTCTTTGAGGAGTACTCTGGGAATTATCAAATTCTTCACTATCTCAAAATCTAGGGAAATTTATGTTGTCTTGTTGCTATATCAAAGAAGGACCTCGGAACACAATATTATTAGCAAAAATATTTGTTGATGATATATTGTTTACTGGATATGATGACTTATGCAAAGCATTCTCAGAAGCTATGAGTACGGAATTTGAAATGTCTATGTTTGGTGAAATAAAATTGTTTTTTGGATTACAAGTTTATCAGATGAAGGATGGTATCTGCATTACCCAGTCTAAATACATCAAAGAGATACTAACAAAATTTGGGATAGAAGATTCTAGACCAGTTGGAACACCTATGCCTACTGGACAAAAGTTGTCTAAGGATGATGATTCAAAGGAAGTAAACTCGACTACCTATAGATCCATGATTGGTAAAATTCAATATGTTGTTCACACCAGACCTAATATTGCATTAGCAGTTGGTATTGCTGCAAGGTTTTCAGATAATCCTAGAGAGAATCATTTGATGGCTATCAAAAGTCTTCTGAGATATCTCAAGGGTACTAAAGATTATATATTATGGTATAAGAAAGGAGGAAACTTTGATTTGAATACTTTTACTTATGCTTATTGGGTTGGAAGTGTTGATGACAGAAAGAGAACAAGTGGTGGAGAATTATTTATGGGAGAGAGGTTAGTCTCCTGGACAAGCAAGAAACATAACTACATTTCTCAGTCTACAACAGAAGTAGAGTATGTTGCTGCAGCAGTAAATTGTTCAAATATCATATGGTTCAAATAGTTGTTGTCAGGTATGAAGGTGGAAATCACAGAACCAATTATTATCTGTTGTGACAACACCAGTGCTATTAACATCTCAAAGAACCTTGAGATGCATACTAAGACTAAAGATATTCCAATAAAGTATCATTTCTTGAGAGAATTAGTTCAAGACAAGAAAGTAAGATTGGAATATGTAAATACTAAAGAAAAAAATGCAGACATATTCAAAAAACCATTACCGAAGGATGCATTTTTGTATTTTAGAGGAAAGCTAGGGGTAATTCCCCTAACTGAGGCTCACTAAAACATAGTTTAGTGATGCATCAACCGAGCTACAAAACAAACTCAACATGTTGATGCAGGTATTTAGAGCTTATTGCATATGAATTAGTAGAAACAGGTACATTACAACTTCATTGGATATATCAGTTGGTGTCTTTAGCATTAGTTGTCAAAGAGGGAGAGATTATTGATGTCCTAAAGATTACTGATGGAGAGATTGATGACAGGGGGAGAAATTTTATCAGAAACAGAGATTAATGTAAGAAGGAGAAATCTGTATTTTAGTAATTCTGAAGATAGAGGGATTTTTTTATGAGAATTAGAATGAAGCTAAGGACGTTAAAAAAATTTAATTCTTATGTCTTCTTCTCTATAATACTTTGTATTATGACATGTTGTGTTTCCATCAATGCCAAAGAGGGAGATTTTTGATGACAATTATTCATTGTGTATTTTCATTGATGTTTACGTAAGTATAGTGATTTTTACACAAATGTCTAATCCTATCCGAGTACAGTCAGTTCATGCCAAGTAATCTCAGGCATTTAAGAGGACCAAAGTGATTTTGAGTTCTAACTAAGTTCACTTGGGCATTACAGTGTTGGTCGGCCATTGAAGGATTTCAGTGTTGACCGAGTTAAAGAGTTAGTATTATCCAACTAACAATAGCTTATATTTTAGGGATAATTGGTTATATCCAGCCAACAGACATGAGTTTTATTATTTATTTTGAAGGATATTAAGGCCAATTTGAAAAGGATATATATATATATATATATATATA
>MU223557.1:318226-336390 GCA_018584345.1 Thuja plicata | reverse complement strand
TATATATAAGGTCAAGTTTGGATTGAATGTGTGTGGGAAAGTGTATGCTTATGATATGAAGAGTGAAGGCAAAATCAGATGAGATTTTGATTGAGGACAGAACATAGAGAACTGCAATAGAATACCCGATCAAGTGAGGATCAAGTAATTAATCTAGAACAAAGATCTGAATCAACAAAGATAGTTTCTTATTAAAATAGGTCAATCCATTCTTACTTTCTAACAATTGTAGCAGTGATCAAAATCTCTTAATAGAGAAGACTTAACAGTCTTTTGCAAATCCTCTCACAAGGTGGCATTTCTACATTGAAGTGTTTGAAGACCTCTCACAAGGCCACTTCTTATAGGGTGATTAAATCATCTAACAGGGTCACACCTAACAGTGACTAGTTTTAATTGGTGGTTTTTCCCATATTGGGTTTCCACGTTAAATCTTGGTGTTATCTGTGTACATGTTATTTTATTTATTATTTATGTTTCTGCAATTAATTACTAAAGGATAATCACAGTTAATATCTTAAGATTTTCTATGTTAACTGACTCACAGTAAAATATCTGTGTTAACCGAGCAACAGTGAAAAATTTGTTTAAGACATCCAAGGGACTTGGATTTTTTATTTTGGTAACTAATTCATCCCTCCCCTCTCAGTTAATCAACTCATTTCCAACAGCCTTCCCTTAACCTAGGCAACAACCACCAACTAAGACAAAGAGGAAAAAATCCAAAACCAAGAATTAAGCTTTTCCTATGTATAAAATTATTGAGCATAAGAAATAACTCAAAATGAAAACATTTAAACCTACCATCTAGAGTAATGTAATTCATTAAAACTAGTGTAATGTCATTCCCTTCTCTCGATATGTCTTCTCTATTAAACTCGTTCTAAAAAAAAGAAACTTTCTGCCCTACCTACATAAATCTTTTGATTTTGTCCCTATAGTGGACCTTGTGATTTTCAATAAGATTCTTACCTTTTGCATTCAACCTCAACAATAATCTCCACTAGAATTGTGAAATAAACCTCGTTGATAGATACAAAAACATTGTCCCAATCATAAGAGAATTTCTTTAATAATTTAGTGTCAAATCCCTACATGACCCCAATTTATGGTTATTATTAATGAATAAAGCATAAATACTCATTGAAGTTTATCTCAAAGTTCCTGCTTTTCTGAATCAAAACCAAAAGTTATAGTATAGTCGAAACTTCACTATCCTTGACTAAATCATTAGGAAAGAGCACAAGAAAGTATGAAGCTTGAAAAAAAAAATAATGCACAATCTATAATGTTCAAATTAAGATTAAATTTGAGCTCCTTTTAGCTAAACCATCTTAGCATCACACCTTTCACAAGGAATATGAACAAACAAAACACATTCAAAGTTCAATGAAAGACATAATTTGATCAACATAACAAGCTAACTCCTAGAAGAGTCTTGAAATTTACTATTATTTAGAGAGATGGCCAATATGATAGGATCCAACTCACAAATAATCTTCTTTTAGCCTATTTGACATAATCTCCCAAGACCTAAAAAGAATACTCAAGCCACCATCTCTAATTATTAGTAACAATCTTCATAGTAATAGGGAAAAAGAAAGTACACCAAACCAACGTCGTCCCATCCAACTTTACCTCTACTTTTAGCTCCTAGGTTTACCATGAAAAGAATTACCAATATGAATTTTTAAAATATATACAATAAGAGACATTTAACTAGCCTCATGGTAAAAAAAATTAAGATTAGAGCTAGAAGAAATAGATCTAATTAAATTTTTATTAATATAAAGGACAACAAATCAATGAAAATTAATAAAGGACAAAAAAATAGTGTCAATGGTGCTATTGAAACATTTATGTTAGTTGAAGCAGTTAGATTTACTCATATTGTATATTCTTAACGTTTAGAAATCACCATTAACTTCATAAATTAATGATAAATAAAATTTGTCGTTAGATTAAAAATATTTCTATTTATTAGTTGGCATTAGCTTTAATTATTATTAAATTATAAATTAATTTAACATAAACAATATGTAAGAAAAGAAAATTAATAAAAGGATGAAGAAAAAAATAGTGTCACTTGTGTTGATGAAACATTGGTGTTAGATAAAGCAGTTAAATTTATTCATGTTGTATATTCTTAACATTTAGGTAAATTACCATTAACTTCATAAATTGATGATAAATAAAATTCATTGTTAGATTAAAAACATTTCTCTTTATCAGTTGGCATTATGCACATATTAAACTTTAATTATTATTAAATTATAAATAAATTTAACAAATTGAGAATGAATAAAAATTTCTAATTAGATTATGAAATTATTCTATTTATTAATCAATTAGCATTATGAATATACTAAACATTAATTACATTTATTTTATATTTTATGACTTTTCACATGTACGACCACTATTACTATTGTATAATAGATCTAATTAAATGTAAGATATTGACTTACTTCAACAATGATATTTATCTAGATTGATTAGTATTATTACATAAAGGAAGCAATGAAAAACAAGTGTCATGTGACTAGTACTTGCCCTAATCAATTATAATTTTAATTATATTTGTAAATTAATCATATTGCATATATGATATAGTATTTGTATATTATATATATTTAAAATTGTAATAATTATTTATAGCATCTATATATAAAACTATAATATAGTAAATATTTAAGAATACATAATAGTTAAATATTATAATATCGTAATTTAATTTTATAATTAAAATTACAATAAATTAAATGATATATGAATCAGTTGACATTTAGAAATTGATGTTAGTTGAATCAGTTAGATTTACTCATATTATATATTCATTAACATTTAGAAATTACCATTAACTTCATAAATTGATAAATCAGTTGACATTTTGCATAGATTAAGTTTTAATTATTATTAAATTACAAATTAATTTATTAAATGAACAATGAATAAATTTCTACTTAGATTATGAAATTATTCTATTTATAAGTTAGCATTATGTACCTACTAAATATTAATTATATTTATTTAATATTTTATGACTTTTGAGAGGGAGGACCACTATTACTATTGTATATATTTTTATATTTTATGACTACTTGTGCTCTCACTTACTACAAAATAGGACACTGAAAGCAACTTTAATTAATACGATATTTATGACATTTTTCACACGCAGGACCTCTATTACTATTTTTAATTTTTTAATTTTTAATTTTTAATTTTTATATTTAATGACTACTGGTGGTCTTACTAGCAAAAATGACACTGAAAGTAACCTTAATCAGATACGACACGGACAAGAAACCTAAACCATCAACGATTTACATGTTTAAATTTTGCCTATTCCAAATGGCATGTTTAAGAAGGGCGTGCCGCCGAATTTGCAATAGAATGCATGATGCTCGTTTTCATTAATACCCTCAAGATTTTATGCGAGCCAGCTAATAATAATTATGTAAAAAGAAATTTAATAGGTACGTGTTTACGAGTAACATTCACTTTTGAATTTTGTATGTTGTACGATAAGTTTTGTTTTCTTTGGGGTTACAAGAAAGGACGTGTCAACGACAGAGAAATTAAAACATGCACAAGCATTTCATATTATAGATATACTAGCAATCGTACTTTAGTGTGCAATGGGAACGTTGTAGAGTTATGAAAAGGTCATTTAAGTATTTGTCCATTTGTTTTTCACTCATTCTCATCCTCTAAGATCTCCTTATCTTTGTATCAATATATCTGATCATGATCTATATATATTTATAACTCTTCCTCTCTATCTCTCCGTCTTTACGTGTCCCTTTGTATCTTCCTAGATCTCTTTCTATTTTTACCTCTTGATCTATCTCTAATTTTATGTCTATTTTTCCCCATCCTCCCACTTTATATTCATCTATATCTGTATCCAACTATATCTCTTCATAACCCCCTTCCTATACATAATTGGTATGTTGATGAGGCCATGGAATTTGTATAATTTTACCTATTTTCACTCATATTTTAAATTTACCATATTCCATGAATAAACATAGTCACTCAAGTACATAAAATAAACGCATATACAGGTCTGATCGATGTTTGTCATTGATCACATAGTTTTATAGAAGTGACTTAGGAAATTAAGACAACATCAAAATTGTTTTGCATGTACTTGAGTGTAAGAAGAAGATGGCGGCTCTGAGTTGGCAATTTGCCATTTTCCTGAGATCTGAATGGTGACTCTGCCCATTGATGAAAATGGTAAACACCCTCGGGAATAGGGGAATCGGGTTCCCACTGAGAGCTAGTTTTTAGTGTGTGTAGAGTGTGAAGAGTGAAGCTGGGACGATAATAAGTACTTGGACAATCGCATATGCTCATGTAGCCCAAAAACATGATATTTGAGATGCCTGTACATTGCCATGGCACATGGATGTCTCATTTTCTTGTTAGCCACAATATATTTAGTATTTAATAATTTTGTTTAGCAAATAATGTTGTTTGTGCAACAAAGGTCTTAATGAAGGAGTGACACCTTTAAATAACATATATTAGTAAATAGCCTCCATTGTCAATCGGTTCAATGTTATGTTTGCAATAGGAAGGAAGAGAGAGTTTTTTTATCATATCTATTAAAATAATTTGATAAACTATATTTAAAATGTATGTTAAAAGTCAAATTGTTCCTTATAATTTTTTTTAAATAGATCTAAAATAATAAATATTTCAATAATTAATTTGATCACAAAATAAATATATTTTAAAAAATTTAAATAATAAAGATATTATTCTTAATAATTTTTTTAAATAAAATTAATATATATTATATAAAATTAAAAAGTAAAAATATAAAATAAATGCATACAACCGAAACCATAAATCACTTTGCTCTATATTTAGATTTTTTATTTAGTCTATTTTAATAAAACTAATATTGTGTATAATTATTTCAATAATAAATATAATTATAATAATATTGTAAAATACCGTTTAATAATTTAAATTACTATTTTTAGAATTTTACTATTTGTTTTAGTTTCTTCCTTTATTTGCTTAATGTGTTGGCAAATTGTCAACAAAAAAGACCCTATTACGAGCTTCAAGATCAAAACAAGATCAATTCCAAAACTGTGCACATGCCTTATCTTCCTTTGCATATGTTGCATACGATAATGGGGGCATTTGTATTACATGTGTCAAAATTTCTCTAATGCTAAATATAAATGATACTAATAATAATGAAATATAGATTCAATTTTAATAAAAATTTAAATTATAAAATTGAATTTCAATATAGTTAAAGTACCTAAATAAATTAAATTTTTAAAAATAAGAACATACTTCAAAGAAAATATTAAGAATCAAAATTAGAATATAATAATTAAATAACATATATAGTTTTAAATGAAAGACTAATCGTTATATTTGGATTATGTTGAATCATCATTGAACATAGTTTTATTAGGTATACCAAGAGGGATTAAGGAAATCGACCTTTCAATGGCAAACAAAAATAGGAAATTGTCTTGGGTGGTTTTTATGGGAAGACAAATATTTTATGTACACCTTACATTACCCATTATTTGAAGCCTCTTTTATATTTTATTATTTAGTCCTATATTGAAAGACTCAAATAAATATTATATTTTATCATTTTGTATTAAAACTTTAGTTGAGATTTTAGGAAAAGTTCTTCAAAGACTTGAATAAAAGAAAATATGAACATCTACCAATGCAGGAATCATGTGAGATGACAACTGTGCATCTTTTATGCATGGGAGACATTTGGAGGCTTTCTTGGCTGAACGTTGTTCAAAATCGTTCGAGAGAATGATGCATGCTATTTGAAGTTATAGTATCAATCAAGAGACAGAGTGGATGAAAAATTGAAACCATCTTGGAGGTCATAATAGAAATCAGGGAATAGATCTTGAACCCTTTTCATGCTAGTACAAATCCATGGCTAAATGCACTGATTTGCAGAGGTCTCTATGATAGAGGGATTCCATCAAAGAACTAGAGGAATCAGATAAAATCCTAATAGCCTGTGATAAGCTTTGCCCTAAACTGGTATCAGATTCAAGTTATGGGTTTGGAGAGAAGTTATGCCAAAAGAAATTATAACTTGAGGCCAAGAAATGGTGTTGTGGGATCAGGGAAACATTCCAGAAGAAAAAAAGCCCATGGAAAATGTAGTGATTCTGTCATCGGGAGTATTTGCACCGGGGTCTCTGGTTTCCAGGAGAAGAAGAAGAAGAAGAAGAAAAAAAAGAAGGACATTTGCAATGACGGTATATATTAGACTGGCATTCATGAACTGAACGACAAATTAGTGCACAGGACTTGCTCTGAGACAAAAAATTGTAAGGAAACGGGCGGAGACGATTTTAGTTTGGGCTTTGACTTTGAATCTCACGATGCAGATTATTCCTATTTACCGAGGCTGAATGATGAGCTGGCCCTGCTCTGCCTGGTAAAGGCATCTAGAAGAGAGTATGGCAAACTATTTTCTATAAATAAGAGGTATTTTACTTTGTCTCAGAGTGGATATCTGTACAAGATGAGAAGAAAAATGGGGATTTACGAGCAATGGGTTTTCATTCTTGCGAGTGACCAATTTGAGTGGCGTGCATTTGATCCAAAACCAGAGGGCAAAATAATTTACATTCCCTATTAATGCTTCCACATTTTGCAGGCATGCCCAAAGTGGAGACATAGATGGTGGAATTTGGACTTACGTCTATTGACTATTCTGACGGGAAAATTGTCCAACAATGGTCAAGACGGTAAAATTGACGGTGTAGATTATTTACATGTGTAAAGTGGCATTAAATCTGATGCATTCCGACAGACGAACAAGATTGTTTCAATGGCATTCATTGCCGTTTCCAGCAGCGGGCACCGTTGGATGCACAAATCAGGCCGGGGCTTTCCAAGAGGGAAACGCCTACGGCATAAAAATATTCATCAGATGTGAACGTGCTATAGATTTGAAATACACTATAGATGTAGATTATTAAAGGCTTCTGAATATATTAGTTGTATTAATTTAATGTGTAGATTTTTTAAAAATTGAAGTGGGTTGAGCTATTTAGACAACATTTTGGTAATAGTAAGCTGTAAGACACTTCCTTTAACTTATACTTCAGATTGGTCAAGCTGAACCATATTGTAGGATGTTCAAAATCTTGCATAGATAAGGCTTTATTAAAAGTATTGGCAGAACTAGGTTTTGATATATAGAACACAAAGCTTAATTTCTCATTATTGGTGAGTCCTCTTCTTAAGTGAGAACTAGGTTTTGATATATAGAACTCAAAGCTTAATTTCTAATTATTGGCAAGTCCTCTTCTTAAGTGATATCTCATATTGATATGTTCGTCACTATTAGAAAATTGTGCTAATATATGATTAGTTGGTAGTTAGTTGATAGGTTATAGTGCTAATATATGTTTAGTTGGTAGTTAGTTGTTAGGTTGTTATCCGTAGTTGTATTTTAGAAAGTTTTATAAAGTCATTACATTGTAATACTTGCAAGATTTTTTAAATGAATTTTGTTTATAATTTTGAGGAATTTTGTGAGATTTTTTTGAATGAATTGTTTATAATTTTGAGGAATTTTGTTTATAATTTTGAGACTTTGATTATTTTTCTAACATTAGATATTAGAGCAGGTTTCAAAAGAGGCCTCTCTAATTTTTCTGGTGAATAGCTTTATGAGATCCACCAAGACCGTACCCTCTTGGATTCCATATCATGACCATTCAAATGTTTTTATCATCACTTGTAGGGTTGGCACTAGCAAAAGACGTAATGTCGTGACCAAATTGTGGTACAAGAATATTAACAGACACAATATTTTTGGTCAAATAATTAGCAATATATTGAGTGGGAAACAATACCATATTGAAGATTGTCGTACACTTTTAGGTCCGGTCAAACTCAGTGACGTTGGTTTCAGATGCATCATCTCACTTGCTAAACTTGGGAAACGTCTAAATAGCAGACTAAAACGTATTTCTTACCAAGGGGGACACTTAGTTTATTTTTCAACTTTTTTTCAACTTCCTTTATATGTTTTACGTTTTAGTCTGCTATTTAGCCAATACCCTAAACTTGTAGATTTTCTTATTCAATTCAGTACGATGATGCTATTCAGAATCTCTGGATGGATGTCAAGCACCAATATAGGCAATCTTTAACAAACCTCTTTGTGGTGGTTAGAGGATGCCCCATACTCAAATTTACCAATATGTGTGGCATGCGTATCTCATCGGGATTTAAGCAGGGATTTGCTTACTACCGATCCATGTTTCCATATAAAAGTTGAAGGAATACACTCTCTCAGAAATAATAACACGGGTTAGAGAATTTTTGAGTGAAGGAGATATTGAATGCTTCAATTCCTTCACATAAATATAAGGAATGCTAAATCTTTTGCAACTTGAGCAATTGTGCCATAAAGATGTGGGATATTCTATGTAAGGATGCATTATCATGGAAACCAACATTCAATGAAATTTATTTATATTTATATTTAATCGGAGTGGGTCAACCTTAAAATTTCCTATGTTAGTATTAAGGGGGTGTTAGAAAATAGTGATAACATATGATTAGTTGGTAGTTAGTTGTTAGTGGTTAGGTGGTTATGGTGGTATCTTGGAAAGTTTTATAATTCTATTGCATTATAATTATAATAGTTGGAGGGCTTTTCTTTTAATGAATTTTGTTTATAGTTTTGAACTTTGTTTCATTTTTCAAACAATTTCTTCTATGAAACACGTGACCATTGATAGATTTACAGTAGAATTGTTTCAACAAAACATTCAAGTTGTTATTTTTTTCTCACTTTCAAGATCAAATAGGATCATTTCTTCCTTGATTAGGGATCCATCGTTCATTGATTTAATCCCTTTCCTGATTTTCATAATGGCCTGGTCTATAGTTACTCATCTAAAATATCTTGCTTTAAATCAAATATGAATCAAAATGATTTTGAATGGTTAGGAAAATGATTTCCTATACCTAAGTATTTTGTGAACTTTATCTAATTTGCATGATCAAAAATTTTGCACCACATTCCTAAATGAAAGACAAATTCTCATGGATAAGGAATTATATCATCTTGGTGATGGATATAAGAACAATAATTAGAATATGGACAAGAGGAAGCTAATGATTATAGGCATGTAAAATATTCTTCTTTGTTGGCTCCTTGAAATATGAAGTGGCATCCTAAAGGATTGAAAATAAGATAATTAATAAGACTTAAAGTACAAAAAATAAGGCCCACAACAATGATAATCTACTTTTTGTAGATAAGTATAAGTAAACATGCTCTTGCAAATGCATAAAAAATAACAACTATCATATATAAAGTAACATATGAGCTCACTTAAAATATGATTACACATATGCAAGATAAGAACACATTATCATGATCCTCTACACATTTCATACATTTCTATTATTTTTGGTTATATTAAGTTGTCAAAAGCCACGACCCCTTATAGTTATGACCAAACCCTCTAAGCCTAAAATTGAATAGAAATAGTTCTAGAAATAACAAAATAATTCACACCTAGCCCAGGTTCATTAGAGCTAGAGCCAACATAGAACTAAATAAGTGAAGCTAAATTTTTTTCAAAAAAATATAAGAAAACAATCAAGAACACATAATGGAGATCAAAGTTGGGACAACGGATTGGGACCAATAGAACAATCTGTGATATTTGGGTCATAAGAGAATGACCTTATTTTTTGTGAGTAACTATCCAAGAAGCAACCTTTAATATCAGAGGAGCAAGGGGCATAGTGTTTCCAGAGCCATCAGAAGTACAAAATGAGATATACAGACAAGATACTGATCATAAGATAAGAAACTAGTAATCTAGAGAAGGAAAGTAAGGAACAAAGGATCTGGTATAATAAGACCCATGTCCAAGAGAGTAACAGACAAAGCCAAGATTCATAGTCAACACAAATACTCACAATCACAATATGAATATTAGAAGTAGGGCCCCCATAGTAGGAGTAGCATGGAATGAATAAATATGGAATAGAGTAGTAACTAGTGTTAAGCCAATATGAACCACCAAAGTAGGAAAAATAATTGCAAAAGGGGGAATAGAGTCTTTCAGAGAGTCAAAACTTGAATGTGACTCCATAGGGAAGATTGTCTCACACTAACTTAGCAGTTAAGTCTCACTTGGGCCTAGTGGATCATCTCCCGGATTGGTTTGATGACATATTATGGAACCACTCTATAACCCCTTATTATCATCCTAGATTTTTTTTTAAATTTTATGTTACATTTCGGTGAACCTAATAAATGATATTTCTTGTCTAATTTGGTGTCTATATCTTCTTTCACACATTTATTTATCTAGGTTCGCCTATGTTACATTTTTGTGAACCTGATGTTTTACATTCTACACTTTATCCAATAGTTAGGTGTGATATTCATTGGGTTCCATGTCCAATTATTTTTAATTACATTAATGTTGCATAAACTTCATGAGTGTTTGCATCTTTATTTTAAATTTTATACTTGCATTTGCATTATTTAAATATATATCTCTTTCATTTCCTTGTGCATGAGTGTGATAACCTTGAGTCATACATGTAGTATTTTAGTGAGGAGAAGACATATGTTTGAATAACTGAGAGGGGGGGGATCTTTTGCCTCAAAAATTAATCCAAAACTTTATACCACATATGTAAATATCTAGTTATCTTTAGTCCTTCAAGATGTATGCCCTTAAATAATCATAACAATTAACTACTACTCAGAGTCCACTGTTTATCCCTTTTCTTAAGATCTACATAATAGCAGTTTATCCCTTTCTAGGTTTTACCGAAATGCAACAAATAACTTAATGCTTACTGATCAATCCAGATTAGTTATGGGTAAAGAAAAACACTAAAGTAATGACTCATAAACACATTGACACATGGATTTTTAATGTGGAAACCCCGTTAAGGGAAAAACCAATTGGGACCGGTAACCCAAAATTTTCACTCTTCTGAAGTGAGCTTGGTGAAGAGCCAACCCTATTAAAGGTTACAAACATAATGTTAAGTGTGACCTTGTTAGATGATTTATTACTAACAACTAATCACTTGATATCTGGAATTTCACTATGCTATCTTCATGAAATAACCTTTTGATACTCCTTGGGATATATCTCAATATATAAAGGACTGTTAAGTCATGCTCGGTTAAGAGGCTTTGTGATCCAATGGTTAAACTGAAACAGTATATGATTTGTTCATATAAACAACTTAATCTTTTAGATGTTCACATCTATTGTAAGCTCATAATACCTTTCTAACCAATGTTTCTTTTCAATACCTTTACTCCACTTCTTTTTATTCGGTGATGCTACGCCTCTCTGTTGCTCGGTGTCTGCAAAAATCTTTAGCTCTATTCTTTAGCTTGACTGATCGGGACTGTATGAAGTCTTCCTTCACCAGTATTCTCTTCAACATCTTCTTCCTTATTCATCCCTAATTCATAGTGAATTATCTTGTCGCTTTATAGACATAATTTCACCATTTTTAGGTCTAAGTCTTTCTTGTTCTTGACGTGATCCATAAATATCACCTTTCTTTCTTTAAAGATTTACTTCAATTTTATCCCGTATATTTCTCTTAGACAATTGAAATAAAATAGCTTTAAAACTCTAGCTTATCTCTGGCTTTTAACTTGTCGATGAAAACAATGTTATCAACCAGTTAACTCCATATTTAGCTCCTGCCAATAAAGTCTTTTTTCATTTCTGAACTTGAGTTCTTGTCGGTCAACACTTTAGTTCTTCTTGGGCATCTCCGTCGGGGTTGTCTGTTTGTCGGGCAACATTGTGAAGTTCTTCTCGGGTTACTTTGATTCTGCTCATCGGTAATTCTTTCTCGGGTTTCATGCTCAGGTATCACTGTGACTTTCCTCTCAGGGTTCTCTATCCGTCGGGGTGCATTATTCGTCAATGTTTGTTGTCACATAGTGAATATTGAACTATTATGCATTACTCATAGCATAACCTTTATCTCTCCGGTTCTTTCAAGTCTTTGACACTGTGTATATAACTAATAAAATTATATCAAGTTGACATCAATGAAAATATAATACATTAACTGATTTAATGTCTTGCATTAACTTTCTGCAGCTCGGTGATCATCAACTTACCATCTTCAAGCATTCAATCAATTATAGTTCATCAATATCTCTCTTTTGCATTGATGGCAACACACTACATTACTACTAATACAATATGAAATATATCAATTGTAGTTCATCAATCTAAGAAATTTATCAAGTACTATAACCAATACAAATGTTTGGCTCTTGGTAATCTCTTCTAGCTTAGATTTGATTCTTGCAGAGTACTTTCTTTAATCTTCAATCCCTTCACTGGATAGATGTAGCAGCTTCTAATTTTTTCTCTTCTATGTTGTAGAATCTCTTTTCTGATTTTTTCTCTCCCTTTGACTATTCCTCTCCTTGATCATCTCCTTTTCCTTTGACACCAATAAGTCATCTCTCCCTTAAGTCATCTCTCTCTTATGATACTTCTCTCCCTTTGAATAGTCATGATGGATATTTTGTATGTAATCTCTTTTCTTTGGATCTTCTTAGGTTACTCTCTCCCCTTGACAATAATGCCAAAGTATATCCTTTCTCCTTTGTATACTATACTCCTTGAATTTCCCTATCCATCAACAATACAATGACTCTGGTGTTCGGCGCAAATATGTACCTTTCTATGTACTGAAGTATCTTTTGCAATCAATCTCTTGGCTTGCATCGACATGAATGATCTGATTATGTGTAGGATGATGCAGCCTCCTAGTCATCTTACTGACCAATACACAAGGGTCAAACCCCTAGTCTCTTTCTTAGGTACTCAATGTATCTTTAGGTAATGGCTTTGTGAATATGTCAGCTAATTGTTTCTTGGATTGAACATATTCCAGTATCACCTCTTTCTTTTTCATTTGTTCTCGTAAGTAGTGATACTTGATTGCAATATGCTTATTCTTAGCATGCATGACATGATTCTTAGAAATGTTTACTAGACTTGTATTATCACAATAGATAATCACTGGTTCAAGAATTTTCATATTCATACCTTCCATTAACTGTTTGATCCATGCAATGTTAGAGAAGTTTGCAGCAGCAACCACATATTCTTCTTTTGTAGTAGATTGTGAGATGCATCCTTGCTTCTTACTTATCCATGTGACAATTTTTTCACCCATGAAGAATGCTCCTCAAGTTGTGCTCTTTCTGTCATCTAAGTTTCAAGCCCAATCAACATCTGTTTAAACTTGAAGCTCAAATTTTCCTTCTATTTTATACCATAAGCCATACTCCTCGGTATTCTTTCGATTTCTCAGACTTCTTTTGACAGTAGTCATGTGCAATGTTCTGGGATTAGCAGAGAATCTTGCAACTATTCCGACTGCATATGCTATATTTGGTCTAGTATGAACAACATACATTAGTTTGCCAATCATTTATTTGTATAAGGTCTAATTTACCTCATTTGACTTATCTTCTTTTGTCAACTTACATCAAGTTTCCATATGTGTTCCAACTGGCTTGGAATCTTCCATATTGAATATCTTCAACACTTCCTTTATGTATTTGGATTGAGTGATATATATGCTTGCATCTTGTTGAAGAATCTGTAGACCAAGAAAGAATTTGATCTGTCCAAACATTGACATCTCAAAATATTTGCTCATTTCATTAGAAAATGATTTACATAACATATCATTACCCCCAAATATGATATCATCAAAAAATATTTCAGCAATCAAAATGTTTTCATCAGTATCTTCCTTTAAATATAGATTGCTATTTTCACTTGTTCTTACAAATCCAGTACTTATGAGATAGGAGTGAAGTCTTTCATACCAAGCTCTAGGTGCTTGTTTCAAACCATACAAGGCTCTGTGTAGTCTACAAACCATGTTTCTCTTGTTAGGATCAACAAACCCTTCTGGTTGTTCAATGTATACCTCTTCTTCTAGTATTCCATTTAGGAATTCAGGTTTGACATCTATTAGGTATACCTTGAATCCTTTGAATGTAGCATAATCAAGTAAAATTCTTACTCCTTCTAGTCTAGAAATGGGTCCAAAGGTTTCTTCATAGTCTATACCTTCTTCTTGTGCATACGCCTTGCATACTAATCTAGCTTTGTTTCTCGTGACTTCTCCATTCTCATTCAGCTTGTTTCTGAATATATATTTGGTACCTATGACATTGTTGTCTTCTGATCTAGGTACTAATGTCTATGTTCTGTTCTTCTTAATCTGTTCTATCTCTTCATTCATAGCACTATCCCATCCTTCATTTTCAAGTGCAGTACTAACATATTTAGGCTCAAAATCACAAATTAAACATCTAGTGTTCAGTGACTTACTTATTGTTCTCATTCTAGCCTTCTTGTCTCCTATGATATGGTTCTGTAGATGGTGTCTTCTCACATACTTGGAAAGTATCAGTTTATCTCTTTTTTCATCATTTGGATCATCATATTGACCTTCATTCTGATCTCCATCTCTCGTAACATCATTTTGAGCAATTTCCTTATTTTCGATGTTTGCAGTCTGATGCTCAGGTGCAATGTTCTGTCACTTGGGAGCGATACACTATTGCTCAGGAAGAGTGTCAGGTTCTTCATTGTAAAAAAACCTATTGTAGTCTTCTGGTTCTCTTCTGCTTTCCTCATCATTTTTCTCCGCATATTCATCTATTCTAACGTTTGCACTTTCAATGGTTCTATTAGAGGATTTATTAAGACATTTATAAGCCTTGCTCTTGGTAGAATACTCTAGAAAGATTCCCTCTTCCCTTTTGGATTCAAGCTTTCCATTTCTAACATCTTTCAAAATATAACATTGATTTCCAAAAACTTTGAAGTAACTTACATTGGGTGGGTAACCATACCATTCTCATAAGGTGTCTTTTTGGTGTCTTTCTTCAATTGTACTCTGTTCAATGTGTAGATAGCAGTACTAACAACTTCCCTTCAAAATGTTTGAGCGATTCTTTTCTCAATCATCTATGTTCTTTCAAAATCAACACTGGATCTATTTTTTCTTTCAGCAATCCCATTTTGTTGTTGTTTTCTTGGTGCAGAAACCTGTCTTTTAATTCAATGCTCATTGCAAAAGCTAGTGAATTCATCAGAAAAAAATTCTCCTCCTATATATGATCTTAAACATTTCAATTCCTTACCACTTTATTTTTCTACAATAGATTTATACCATTTAAACATCTTGAATGGTTTTGATTTTTCTTTTAAGATCATAACTGTCATCATTCTAGAATAATCATCTAGAAATAGAATGAAGTATCTATCTCTGTAGTAGCTCTTAGTTCTCATGGGTCCACATAGATCAGTATGGACTAATTCTAGAAACTAGACTTTGTCATTTTACCCTTTTGACAATTCTTACACATGATATGGTTGGGCTTTGACATGCTCGGTAATCCTCTTACTTTCCTTTTATTGCTTATCTTAATCATGTCAAAATTCACAAGACATAATATTTTATGCCACAACCATATATCTTTGTTTCTATCCATTAAACAAGTAGTGTTTATATCATCAAGATAGAATAGGTTACCTTTTGTCTGTTCACCAGTTCTGATCAACCTTCTTGATTCATTAAAGATCTTTGCCTTTTTGTTCTCAAATGCAACTTGATGACCTATGTTATTCAGCTATGAAACACTCAATAGATTATAGTTAAGTCCTTTTACCCAGTATGCATTTTCACATCTGATTAGATTATTTAACATTATGGTGTATGCACCCTAAAATGGTCGCCTAGACTTTGGGCCCCATTTATCATTTTATCATTTTATCAAATTTTTGAGTCAATGCTTTGGAACATTTTTAATTCAAATCAATTTTCTTGATCAAATTGTAATTTATTCAATTATTTCAATATTTCCTAAGGTTTGATCATTTTTATCTAATTAAAAGATTTAATTTTCATTTTAATTAAATAAAATTTATTTTATTTAATTAAAAGATTTACTCTCCCTTTTAATTTAATAAAATTTATCTTATTTAATTAAAGTAAATTTCTCCCTTTTAATTAAATAAAATTCCTCTTATTTAATTAAATTCAATTCCCCCCATATAATTAAATAAAATTCCTCTAATTTATTTAATTGAAAGAAAACCCCTCTTTTAATTAAATGAATAAAAATCCCCACTTAAAGCACTTTATTTGTTGAAAAAGGCAATAAATTAAATAAAAATCTCCTTTTCATCACATCTTCCTAAGTGGTGGGATTTTTGACTCTTAATCATAGCCTTTGATTTTTGCCTCTTAATCTCAACCGTTCACTTTTCTTTATAAGGAAATCTCTCCTTCTCATTTTCATATTAGGTTTTTATATTGTTGTTATGCTGCAGGTTTGGAGAGCAATTTTGGAGGAGGATTTGAGCACTCAAGCTTGGATATTGCAACTTCTCTCTTCTTGTCTTCTTCTTCTTGCATTCATGGCTACTCATGTAGATTAGATTCATGTTTATTTTCATAGATTAAACTTGCATTTATATTTCCTTTCATAGATTAATCATGCATTGTTATCATTTAGATTAATTTCCTTTCATGCATTGCAATCATATAGAATAGCTTTAATTTTCATGCATTAAATCTCTCATTTCATGGTGTACTTGCATAGGCACTAACTAGGTCAATCTGAGGGCCTCCATTTTACACCTTTGCACTCCATAAATAGAGAGATATGGATCGATATTTGAGGCCTCATTCTTGAGCAACCTTTGATGGAATGATTCATAGAAGTGTGTCAACATTTTAACACACACTTCTATGAATCATTCCATCTAAGGTTTCTCAAGAATGAAGCCTCAAATATCGATCCATAGCTCTCTAGTCATAGAGTGCAAAGGTGTAAAATGGAGGCCCTCAGATTGACCTAGTTAGTGCCTATGCAAGTATACCATAAAATGAGAGATTTAATGCATGAAAATTAAATCTATTCTATATGATTGCAATGCATGAAAGTAAATTAATCTAAATGATAACAATGCATGATTAATCTATGAAAGAAAATACAAATGCAAGTTTAATCTATGAAAATAAACAAGAATCTAATCTACATGAGTAGCCATGAATGCAAGAAGAAGAAGACAAGAAGAGAGAAGTTGCAATATCCAAGCTTGAGTGCTCAAATCCTCCTCTAAAATTGTTCTCCAAACCTGTAGCATAACAATACTATGAAAACCTAACATGAAAATGAGGCGAGATTTTCTTATAAAGAAAAGTGAACGGTTGAGATTAAGAGGCTAAAATCAAAGGCTATGATTAAGAGGCAAAAATCCCACCACTTAGGAAGATGTGATGAAAAAAGGATTTTAATTTAATTTAATTTAATTTATTGCCTTTTTCAACAAATAAAGTGCTTTAAGTGGGGATTTTTATTTATTTAATTAAAAGAGGGGTTTTCTTTCAATTAAATAAATTAGAAGAATTTTATTTAATTAAATGGGGGAATTGAATTTAATTAAATAAGAGGAATTTTATTTAATTAAAAGGGAGAAATTTACTTTAATTAAATAAGATAAATTTTATTCAATTAAAAGGGAGATTAAATCTTTTAATTAAATAAAATAAATTTTATTTATTTAAAAATAAAATTAAATCTTTTAATTAGATAAAATTGATCAAACCTTAGAAAATATTGAAATAATTGAATAAATTACAATTTGATCAAGAAAATTGATTTGAATTAAAAATGTTTCAAATCATTGATTCAAAAATTTGATAAAATGATAAAATGATAAATGGGGCCCAAAGTCTAGGTTCCCCTCCATCTACTCCTCCTAGGACTCCAAGAAGTAGGAGACATTCAAGATCACCATCACGATTTCCTAGTCCTAGAGGAAGAAGAGTTTCTTGACATGATCATCATAGGAGACAAACCCCTCCTAGGAGCTCAAAGCCATCTTTGCAACGTGCTCACTATGGCTCACAATATGCAGTTAGTAACATGAGTTTTGAGCGCACCTCCCAAGATTTCATGCACATGCAACAAGAACCATTCTTTCAACAGTATGTGGAGAAATATGTGAAGCAAAACCAAGATAAGATCCTAAAGAGTCTAATTGATAATGGGGCTAAGGTCCCTT
>MU223557.1:280748-292220 GCA_018584345.1 Thuja plicata | reverse complement strand
TACTCATGTAGATTAGATTCATGTTTATTTTCATAGATTAAACTTGCATTTTTATTTCCTTTCATAGATTAATCATGCATTGTTATCATTTAGATTAATTTCCTTTCATGCATTGCAATCATATAGAATAGATTTAATTTTCATGCATTGAATCTGTCATTTCATGGTGTACTTGCATAGGCACTAACTAGGTCAATCTGAGGGCCTCCATTTTACACCTTTGCACTCCATGACTAGAGAGCTATGGATCGATATTTGAGGCCTCATTATTGAGAAACCTTGGATGGAATGATTCATAGAAGTGTGTGCTAAAATGTTGACTTGAATTTCACTATCATTTCTCATAGTGTGTTTATGACTTGACTTACTTATCTTTAAAGAAGATTTGAATGTAGACTTGATATATGGTAAGACACTGTTGTCAAAATTATTCATCTCAAATGAAATATGTCTACCAACAAAACTATCTAGAGTGACATTGTTATTTGCCACTACTCTCATTTCTTGTATAGCATATACTCTA
Source organism: Thuja plicata (assembly GCA_018584345.1). Lineage (NCBI taxonomy): Eukaryota > Viridiplantae > Streptophyta > Pinopsida > Cupressales > Cupressaceae > Thuja > Thuja plicata. The sequence continues at coordinate 291,697 of MU223557.1, read as the reverse complement.
ATAGAATATACAAGTAGTAAGGTTCTTAGGATTTTACTTACCACTATTTCTTCTTCAAGTACACCATCAAATCCTTTGATAGCATTGAATACCTTTTTGATACTTTAGTTGTACTGAGTGATGTTTTCTCCTTCTTTCATTCTTAGGTCATCTTATTTATCTCTTAGGCTTTCTGCCTTAGCTCTTATTACATTAGGTTCTCCTCCATGTTCTAGCTTCTATTTATCCCACATTTACTTTGTAGAGGTGCATGTTTTGACATCTTCAAACTCAGCATCGGAGAGTGAGGAAGAAAGTTCTATCATCATATAATTATGTTTATAATTTTCTCTTAATTGATCAAGTGTGTGAGGTCCTATAGGCAACACATATTCATTATCCAAGTATTGAGTAACATCATTTTCAATACCTGATAGGTGGAGTGTTATCCTTCTTTGGCATGATGCAAATTTATCCTTGTTCAACTTAGGCACATCCTTTTTTCTCATCTTGAGATCTTTAGCTTAGGTCTTGAAACCTTCTTTCTAATCACACAAGCTCTGATACCAATTGTTAGAATAACTGAGATGGGGGGGTGAATCAGTGGCCTAAAAAATAAATCCAAAACTTTATACCACACGTATGTAAATATCTATTTATCTTCAGTCCTTCAAGATGTATGCCCTTAAATAATCATAACAATTAACTAGTACTCAGAGTCCACTATTTATCCCTTTTATTAAGATTTACTAAACAGTAGTTTATCCTTTTCTAGCTTTTACCGAAATGCAGTAACTAACTTAATGCTTACTGATCAATCCATATTAGTTATGTGTAAAGAAAAAAACCAAAGGAATGACTCATAAACACATTGACACATGGATTTTTAACATGGAAACCCTGTTAAGGGGAAAACCACTTGGGACCAGTAACCCAAAATTTTCACTCTTTTGAAGTGAGTTGCGTGAAGAGCCAACCCTATTAAAGGTTACAAACACATTGTTAAGTGTGAACTTGTTAAAGGATTTATCACTAACAGTTAAGCACTTGATATCTAGAATTTAACTATTCTATCTTCATGAATTAACCTTTTGATACTCCTTAGGATGTATCTCAATATATAAAGGATTGTTAAGTCTTCCTCGGTTAAGATACTTTCTAATCCAATGGTTAAACTGAAATAGTATCTGATATGTTCATATAAACAACTTAATCTTGCAGATGTTTAGATGTTCAAATTTTCCTTTTCAATATCTTTTCTCAACTTCTTTCTACTCAATGATGTTGTGCTTCTCTATTTCTCGGTGTCCGCAGAAATCTTTAGCTTTGTTGTTTAGCTTGATTAATCAAGACTAGATGAAGTATTCCTTCACCAATATTCTCTTCAGCATCTTCTTCTCTATTCACCCCTAATTCATACTGAACTAGCTTGTCTCTTTATAGACATAACTTCACCATTTTTAGGTCTTAGTCTTTCTTGTCCTTGACATGATATGGAATTCTCACCTTTCTTGATTTAAATCTTTACTTTAGTTTTATCTCGTAGATTTCTCTTAGACAACTAGAATAAAATAGCTTGAAAAATCTAGCTTATCTCTGGCTTTTAACTTCTCAATGAAAATAATGTTATCAACCAGTTAACTCCATATTTAGCTCCTTCCACCTAAGTGTTTTGTCATTTTTGAACTTCACTTCTTGTTGGTCGACACTTCATTTCTCCTAAGGCATCTCTGTTGGGGTCGTATTTCCATCGAGAAACACTTTGAAGTTCTACTTAGGTTACTTTGATTCTGCTTGTCTGTAATGCTTTCTCTAGTTTCATGCTCAGTTATCACTATGAATTTTCTCTTAGGGTTCTCTATCCATTGGTATGCACTGTCTATCGGTGTTTGTTGTCACTTTGTGAATAGTGAACTTTTATGCATTACTGATAGCATAACCTTTATCTCTCTAGTTCTTTGAAGTCTTTGACACTATGTACATAACCAATCATATTATATCAAGTTGACTTCAATGAAAATACAATACATTAACTAATTTAATATCTTGCATTAACTGTCTACATCTTGGTGATCATCAACTTAACATCTTCAAGCATTCAATCAATTATACTTCATCAATGCATACTTGTGTGTTCCTTTGATCTTGAGTCCTCTATGTTCCCTATGAATTTTGATGATTCCAATATTCCTACTAATGATATTTTTACTATTGTTGATAATCCCTCTTCCCCGTCTTCTCATGATGAAGATGAAATATTAAGAGTCATTCATATCCAATTGAAAAAATTCTCCAATGAATTTTAAAAAATTGAGCAATGGTTAGGTCAATAAAATTCTAATATAAAACACATCTCTTTATTAGAAGGTCTGGGGAAGTTGATTCACAAAATTTGATGAGAATGGTATTGATTTTTTGCATACTATTTCACATCTAATTGATGACAATGTTAAACCTATTAAATATTATGCTCAAGACCTTTCTCTCTCCCTACCCAATACTAGTTTTTAGACTTCAATTCCTATTTCTACTTCATTACCTAGTTCTCCTATATATACTCCTCTCATGACCAAATTTATTTCAAACATTAATCCTACACATTTTAGTCTTAGAAGTATTCCTAATCCTATAGTTCCTACCCCTACAAACGTTTCATATATTCCCCAACCATCACCCATACCTAATTACAATAATGTACCATTTTCATATTCCAATGCACCTTCCATTTCCCATAATGTTCCAAACCTTTCACATCTTTCTAATACTACTCTTTCCATTGAATCCACTATCAATAATCTTTCCCAAACCATCTCATCCTTGTAACAATAAATTGCCTTAATGATCTAATCTAAATTTAACATTTCCACTTGTGAAATTTCTAGTCCTTTTTACTTAGATATCATTTATGTCATTATCCATCAATACATGTAACTACCTCATTTGGATACTTATAGTGGAAAGGATGATTCCTTGACTCATGTGAAAGAATTTCAAACATTCTACAGTGAATTCTCTCATCTTCATAAATCCATGGCTAAATTGTTTACTATAACAATTAGAGATGAGGTATTAAAATGGTATTTCTCTTTGCCTCCTTATTCTATTCACTTTAAAAAATATATATCTAATGCTTTTATTCAACAATTTTAGAATATGAGTGGTCCTAATATTTCTTTGACTAAGTCGATGCATTGTAAAAAAGGTGTTAAGAAAAAGTGATGATAGATTTAAAAATTAACATGATTAGATTTCTTATCTTGTACCTAATATTAATGTTTAATGCATTTTCTTTTCTATTTTTCAAAAATATATTAGAGATAAGATGTTTCTTTCAAAAACTACATCCTTTCACCAAATATGTGTAGTGCTTCATAATTATTATCTTCAATTGAGTCAATTTTAGAGATCCACTCCAGTGGCTCCAATTGGTAAGAGTGATGTCGTCTCTCAGTAGTTCCAAAATTTAAAAAAAATAAAAATTCATCAAGATCAATAATTTATCAAACAACATTGATGCACAAGTGGTAGTGTCATCCAAATACGTGTCTCCTTTGTCATATATTTTCAAATTATCTCGTAATTGTACACCTCTTTATGAATCTTTCCATAATGTGATGTTGATGTTGATTAATCCAAATATTTTAATACTTACTATTATTAAGAAATTTTATCTATCTAGGAAAACATCTAAATCATTTTCTCCCAAAAATTTTGTCCAATACAATCATCAACTTGATCATGATACTAAGAAGTGTTATCATTAAAAAACCATCATCTAAGACATCATTGATTACACTACTATTACTCTTGACGGTCTAAATGATCAAGACAACCATTTTTTGAACCTCCCAATAAAATTTGTAAATATATACTAATCCCTTACCTTTCCGTTCTACAAATACGAATAATTTTACCCATTCCATACCTTCCTCTTCAAACAATGTTATTCAGTCTCTTGAACCATTACTATAAATTATTATATTATGTGTACTAAGGCCAACAATGTTGTCAACCTATTTGATCAAACTAAACTTAAACCAAAGCAAAAACTTGAACCTTGAATTACATTCGATCCTAAGGATATTATAAGAGCACTTGATGGTTCTCTTTACATTTCTATCAAGATTGATTGTATTCCCTCTCGTGGATTTCTTATGAATACTACTTACATAGTAAATGTTATAATAGAATAACATATTTTAATAAGATATCTTCATGATAATTTGATGGTCCTAATTAGATTCTATTATTAATAATATAAATGGTTTTATTTTTTCCTTCTCATGGTTCTATTACCTTCCAATTCAATTTTCCAAGAAAATTTTAGATGTTACCTTTTTTATCATCCCAACTTCTCATCATTTCCAAGTTAGACTTATATTTCCTTGGCTCACTTCCATAAAAGATATTACATCTCCAATCCATAATTGTTTTAAATTTCTCCACAATGGAGATATCATCCCCATTAACTATAGTCTCTAAGGGCAACCCTAGAAAGTTCCATGTGCTCCACCAAGGCCCAATTTTTCTTATTTTTTAGAAATTTAGGGATAGGGTTACCCCATCTCCTCATAGGAATCCTCTTGACCGAAATTCTAGTGTTTTTAGCAGTGATAGTGAAGATAAAGATGGGTGGGAAATTGATGTTGATGTAGAGGATGCTCCTCCCCCTCCCCTTAGGAAGAAGCCTAAGTATTCTAGTTCTAATGCTAAGGATAAGGGTAAGGGGATTGTTGTGTATAGTCACTTATCTAATTTAAAATGCACCACAGCTAAGAGGAAGAAGGAATCTCCCATGAATTTTTTTAAAATCCCTCTGGGTCAATGATGTTTCCATTGATGCTGAGAAGGAAATTCGTGTTAATCCTATTCTTGTAGATTATGATTCCAGATGAGTAGTGGTTCATCCATCCCCCTAGTGGTTCTAGTCATTCCCCTCATGAAAAAAAATTTGATAACCCTGATATATCCACCAAGGTGACATCCCTCTACTCATTTAGAGTCGTGAGGTGGGTGTTTCATGAAATCAAGAGTCTTTAATTGAAGTATAGAGCCCTCTCCTCTAAATTTGAAGACATGAATTCTAAGGTGGATGAATGATAGGGAGGCTCCTCAAATGAGATACTCTAAGCTCTTCTCTAGGTCACTTCTAGGACCTTTTATGGCTTATTTCCAAGCCCAAATCATTCCAACTTAGGAGGTTCAAACTCTTTCCCCTTATACTCTCCTAGAGCTTATCTATAAATTCCAACTTCATAGATTCCTAAGTTGAACTCACATGGCTAAGATCAACAAAAAGATTCCTCTTCCTTCCATATTCATCGTAGAGGAGCCTAAGACTTCCAAAATCATCAATTCAGAGACCAAACATCCAATATTTGGTGATCTTTAAACCATTATTCTATAAATTTCAGTTTTCCTTATTTTGAGGGCTACTAGGCTTGTAGGTCTCAATTAGCCTCAGTTCTGAGGTTTTTGTGCTCTAGCTCAAAAGTATTGTAAACAACTTATTGATCTCTTCATCATCTTGGACGCCCTTTTGGAAGAGTGAAATGATTGTTTAAGTTTTAATTATTCAACCCTCTATACAGTTCCAAATCCTAATATGAGTGATTTACAAGGAAACAAGCTTGAATTCAATCTTTCAATGGGGAATCCACTCAAATGGATTAAAATCCTCTTTGTATCTTCACCAAGGCTTTATCTAAACCTTATGCACACCTCCTTGTTATTGGATTTTTCTATCCAATCTGCTCCTATAATTTTTTAACCTCTATTACTCTTTCTTCCTAGATAGTCTATGGAAGAGATCGGCCATGAAAAGTGTTTAAAATTAGAAAACATCACTTTCAAGACTCTAAAAAAAAGTAAAATAATTTACATTGACTCTACTCTCATTCCTCCAATAGCCATGAGTTTCCCATGAAGGGGTTTCAAAGTAGACTCATTTTATTGGAACCAACTCTGTTTAGTCCATTGAACAGGAACCAGAGACAATAATTTTCTTTACACAAAAAACAACTTGAAAATATACAAAACCAAATTAAAAAATTCAATAAAATAGTCTACTCTAACTATATACAATGGTAAAGCATCAAGTTCAATCCATTAAATAGAAATTACAACATTTGATAAGGATTTGCATTGAATTTTAGAAAACTGTCAATTGTTTAAACTATTGATGTTTATGCCAAATGTTATCCAAAGACACTTAAAACATCCTGAAAGGTCTTATATACCTCCTCCCATAATGTTTCAACAATCAGTTCTGACCCATAACTGAATTATTAGAAGAATACCCTAGCCATCTAAATGTTGTCGAGCAACATTGAAAAGTTTTTTTTTTTAATTTTTACAACTTTTCCATTTTCAATATATTGACCCAATATATGGGTGAAGAATGTTTTTTTACATCCCCTAGACATCTCTACAACCAAAAAAAATATTTTATGCACTCTAGGTGCCGCCTTTGACACTATGCCAATTTTGGCCTACATTGCAACTTTTCGGTCAACTTGACACATCTTGGCTAAATTGACAAAATGAAACATAAATCTCACCAAACACACTTATTGGAATTTTTACTATTCTTTATTCATACCATGACCTTGATTGGATCTCTCAATCAAAATTTTAGGGTTGAAAATATATAACCCCTAGATGCTCCTGCACCATTCTTCCCCAATAGAAAGGAAATCAAGTCACATCAGGTGACAAGAGGGTTGGATCAATTCCTATTTTTTTGAAATCACTTTTAGGTATCCAAATGGCTTCAACTTCAAACATATTCTTTAACTTGATCAAATATTCCATGTAAATTTTGTGTCTAGTTTACTTTGCAACTCTGGAATCTAGTACCTTCTCAACTTGTGGCTTAGTGTGGGGAAGCTACTATTGTCATTAGTTCTCTAAAATCCAATGCTTAACAAGTAACCATGCAGTCTTTCATACTAGGATCTAGGAGCTTGCTTCAATCCAAACAATGCTTTGTGTAATTTGCAAACCATATTCCTTTTGTTAGGACCTACAAAACCTTCAGGTTGCTCAATATAGAATTCTTCTTCAAGAATTCCATTCATGAATGTAGATTTTACATCCATTTGATATAACTTGTATCCTTTATGTGAAACATATGCCAGAAGAGTTTTGACTCCTTCAAGTCTTGCAATAGGACCACAAGTTTCTCCAAAATCAATACCCTCTTCTTGAGAATATCCTTTCAATACTAATCTTGCCTTGTTTCTGGAAACTTATCCTTTTTCATTCATCTTGTTTCTGAAAACACACTTAGTACCAATCAAATTTTTATCTTTAGGTCTAGGTACAAGGGTCCAAGTTTTTTCCTTTTCTATCTTCTCAATCTCTTCATTCATTTCTGCGATCCATCTTTCATCATTCAATGCATATTTAATAGTTCTAGGTTCAATTTCACTAAGCAAACATGTACCTTTAATTTTGTTCTTGGTCATTACACCTTCTGTCTGATCTCCAATTATTTATTTAGGTGCATGATGCCTTCTGACATATTTTGCAAGTATAGGATCCTTCCTTCTTGCTTCTAGGCTTGTTCCACTGGGTTCACCATGCTCAAAAGTTATTTTTTGTTCTTTTGTCTGATACTCGGGTTCCACTGTCTGAAACTCAGGTGCCTCTATTTGCGACTTGGGTACCTCTATCTGTGACTTGATTCCCTCTATCTTTGACTCAGTCTCTTTAGTCTATGACTCAGTTTCATCTACCAAAAGCTCAAGTTGCACAGGGTGCAACTTAGGTTGAACTATTTGTGTTTGTGTAGATGAATTTAATGGTTGAGAGGGATGTTGTCCAATCACCATTTCTTGTGTCTTAGGTATACTATTCATTTCATAATACACAAAGTTTTTGTAATCCTGATTCTCTTTACTACTCTGTTCTTCACCTCTTTTTGCAAACTCATCAATCCTTACATGCACACTTTCTATGACTTTATGAGTAGAAAATTCAAACATTTATTTGCTTTTCTTTTACATGAGTAGCCTAGGAATATACCTTCATCACCTTTAACATCAAAGTTTCCATTTCTTTCTTCTTTCAAGATCAAACATTTACTTCCAAATACTTTGAAATAACAAACATTAGGTTTGTAGCCATACCATAATTCAAAATGTGACTTCTCAGTACCTTTCTTCAGTTGAAATTGGCTCAAGGTGTGAATTGCAGTGCTGATGGCCTCCTTCCAGTATTTGGTAGCAATATTCTTTTCAATCATCAGGGTTCTTGCACAATCCATAATGGATATGTTCCTTCTTTCTGCTATACCATTCTAATGTGGAGTGCCTGGGGAAGATACTTGTCTTTTGATTCCTCTTTCATTGCATAATTCATTGAATTCATTACAAATGAATTCTCCTCCTCTATTAGATCTTAAGCATTTAAGTTTATTTCCTATTTGTTTTTCAACTCTGGCTAGGTACCATTTGAACTTCTAAAAGGATTCTAATTTTTCTTTGTGAAACATAATAGTCATCATTCTGGAGTGATCATCAAAAAATAGAATGAAATACTTCTCACCTATGTATCTTTTTTTTCCAATTGGTCCACATAAATCAGTATGTACCAATTCCAAAACTTCTTTTGTATTGTAATTCTTTCTCTTGAAGCTAGTTTTACCCATCTACCCAATTTTACGTTGTTTTCATATTGCTATTTTAGGCTTCTTCAAAATAGGAATTCTTCTTACTCTTTTGTTTTTTCTTATGTTAACCAGGTTATCAAAGTTCACATGACATAACCTTTTATGCCATAACCAACTTTCTTCTACTTGTGCAATAAAACATGAACTTTCATTGAGATCAAGATAAAATAGATTACCTTTCATTTGTCTACCAGTTCCAACTACGTTTCCCTTTCCATCCAGGAGCTCGGCCTTACCATTCATGAATTCTACCTTCAAATCAATGTTATTTAGCTATGACATACTTAGTAGATCATGCCTTAGTCCTTCAACACAATAAGCATTATCACATTTGATTCCTTGTGTTAAATAAATACAACCTTTACCTTTCACATATCAGGGCTCATCATTCCCAAAATTGACACTCCCACCATCATAGTGCTCAGGATGTTCAAATTTTTTTTTATCACCAGTCATATGGTGAGAACAACCATTATCAATTATCCAAGTGTCATTCTTGCTAATATGAGAATATAGTGTTGTCTTTTTGTTATCTTCATTATCTAACTCATCCTTAATAGAAATATATACCATTTCATCTTTATCTTCATCACTATTAGAATATTTAGCAATGTAACAAGATTTGTTACCTTTGTCCTTGTAGCTTTTGAAATATTTCTTGCCTTTGTACTTGTTTAACTTTTTCTCACCTTTGTCTTCCTTGTTTGGACACCTAGCAGCAATGTGACCAACTTCATCACATGAAAATAAAAGTAATGGTATTATTCCTTTGTACTGTCCTTTTCCTTTTGCATCTCTCCTTGCAAGTAATGCTTCAATGATTTCCAGATCTTCATCATCAGATTCATCATCACTGTCACTGTCAATCTATTTTCCTTTCATCTTTCCAAGGTTTAATTTAGCTTTGAATGCAGACTCAAGATTTCTAATATTAGGAGAGCAATTGTCAAAGTTATCCAGCTTAAAGGTTGTAAGTATTCCAACCAATCCATCTAGAGTTATACCATTACTACATCTCATTTCTTGAATAGATGAAACTCTAATAGCATAGATAGGAATTAAAGTTCTCAATACCTTATTAACCACTATTGTGTCTTCAATTACTCCATTAGAATCTCTAATGACACTTACACTTTTCTTGATTCTTTCATTGTATTTTGTAATGTCCTCTCCTTCTTTCATTTGTATCTGATCAAATTAACCTTGGAGACTTTATGCCTTGGATCTCTTTACATTGACATCTCCTCCATGAATATCATGTAGTTTGTTCCAAATATCAAAGGCAGTAGGACAGTCCTTGACTTCATCAAATTCAGAATAGGTGAGTGGAGAGGCTATATCAATCATCATTATGTTATGATTCTTCATGTCTATCATCTGATTCACACTCAAATGTTTCGGTAGTTCCACGTACCTATGGTCCAATAATTGCAAACCAGTATCTCCAATGGTAGATAGATGTAGCCTCATCAAATCTTGCCATGCAGAAAAAATGTCTTTGTTAAGCTTTGGGATCTCCCTTCTATAAGACATCTTTGATCTTTAGCTTAGGCCTTGAAACCTTCCTTTTAAGCACTTGTAGCTCTGATACAAATCCAAGTCCCTTAGATGTCTTAAACAAATTTGTCACTATTGCTTGGTTAACATAGATATTTTACTGTCACTCGGTTAACATAGAAAATCTTAAGATATTAACTATGATTATCCTTTAGTAATTAATTACATAAACATAAACCATAAAGAAAATAACATGTAGACAGATAACACCAAGATTTAACATGGAAACCCAATATGAGAAAAACCACCAATTGCAACTAGTCACCATTTTTCACTCTTCTGAATTGAGCCCTATTAGGAGCCAACCCTGTTAAAGGTTACAATAACAAATTGTTAGGTGTGACCCTATTAGAGGGTTTAATAACCTTGTAAGGAGTGGCCTTGTGATAGGTCTTCAAACACTTCAATGTAGAAATGTCACCTTGTGAGAGGATTTGCAAGAGACCATTAACTCTACTCTGTTAAGATATTTTGATCTCTGCTACAATTGTTAGAAAGTAACAATGAACTGGCCTATTTTAATAAGAAACTATCTTTGCTGATTTAGATCTTTGTTCTAGATTAATTAATTTATCCTCACTTGATTAGATATTTTGTTGGAGTTCTTTGTGTTCTGTCCTCAATCAGAATCTCATCTAATTTTGCCTTCAATCTTCATATCATAAGCATACACTTTCCCACACACATTCAATAGAAACTTGACCTTATATATATATATATATATATATATATATATATA
>MU223557.1:263645-277090 GCA_018584345.1 Thuja plicata | reverse complement strand
GCATATACAGAGGAGTTTTAGAAGTTATGTTTAAGGTCCAAGATAGTGGAGGATGAAAGCATTAGATTGGCTAGATATCAAAATGGGCTCAAGTGGTCTATACAAGAGGAGATGAGTCTTGCTACCTCAAAAAGTGTGAGACAATGCTACCAAATGGATCTAAAGATAGAAGAAAAGAGAAAGAGAAAACATGATCAGACCTCTAGAGGAAGAGGTAGAGGTAAAGAAAATAGAGGAAGAGGCAGCTTTACAGGTAGAGGTAGTGACTATAGGTCCCAAGGTGAAGCTAAATTGACTGAGATAGTCAATTAGACTAGTGGTAGAGGCAGCATGAGTAGAGGAAGAGGATTCCAAGGTGGAGGAAGAGGTAGATTTGGAGGTTCAGGTAGAGCCTCACACTTTGCAAACATGAAATGCTTTCATTGCAATAAACTAGGCCATCCAGCCTATAGGTGCTCGGAGAAAGCTTCTAGCTCACATGGTGAGAAAAGAGTAAATTACATTGCTCAAGAGGATAATAACAGTGGTAAAACCCCTGAAATTATCCTTGATTTAGAAAGTGGGGAGAATATTATGATTAGGAGAATAATCATTAAAGTGTCGGTCAAAGAAGAAGCCAAACAACGGAGGGAGCTATTCAGAGTAAAGTGCAAGATTCTTTGGAAAGTTTTCAAGATGGTCATAGACTTAGGGTCTAATGATAACATTATCTCAGAGGAGGTAGTCAGCAAGTTGGGATTGACAAAAATACTCCATACAAATCCATACCGAGTAACATGGTTGAATAAGGGTCAGCATGTTCTTGTTAATGAGAAAGCATGGGTGAATTTTTCAATAGGGAAGTATGTGGACAGAATATTGTGTGATGTACTCCCAATGGATGCATGCCACCTACTCTTAGTTAGGCCATGGAATTTTGATAGGAAGACAATTCATGATGGAGAGAAAAATTCTTATTCTTTTAAGAAAGATGGGGTCACCTATAAAATTCAATCACTTGTGGATGATGAGGGGTCTACATCAGCTGAGACTAATGTCTTATTGCAGGGAGGTAAAGAGTATTTTTAGACAGTAAAGAGTGAAGAAGGATTACACTATGCTATCATGCTTAAGCCTAGTGAAGAGAAGAAGGTGGAACAACCACCATTTCCAAAGGAAGTGAAAGAGTTATTGAAAGAGTTTAAAGACATAGTTAGTGATGGGACACCAAAAATGTTACCACTTCCAAGAGACATATGTCATTAGATTGACTTCATACCCAGAGAATCTCTACCAAACAAGGCTAGATACAAGGTGACTCCTCACCAAAATAGGGAGATATCTAAACAAGTCCAAGAACTTTTGCACCAGGTCTAATCAGGAAAAGCATTAGCCCATGTGCAGTGCCAGTGGTTCTAGCATCAAAGAAGGGAGGCAAGTGGAGGCTTTGTATAGACTCAAGAACAATTAATAGGATCACTGTGAGATATCAATTTCCCATTCCTAGGATTGAAGACCTTATGGACTGTTTGGGAGGAGTAAGGTACTACACCAAATTGGATTTGAAGAGTGGGTACCACCAAATCAGAATTAAGGAGGGGGATGAATGGAAAACAACATTCAAGACAACAGAAGGGCTCTATGAATGGTTGGTCATGCCCTTTGGGATTAGCAATGCTCCAAGCACCTTTATGAGGTTGATGGATGAGGTGTTTAAGGACTACATAGGAATATTTGTAGTTGTGTACTTAGATGACATTCTAATTTTTAGTAAGACCAAGGAAGAACACCTCCAAAATTTGCAGATTGTGATGAAGAAACTTCATGAGGAGAAGTTGTCCATTAACTTGGAAAAGTGTGAATTTATGAAATAGGAGTTGATCTATCTTGGTTTTGTGGTTTCACAAGGAACCTTGAAGATGGATCCCAGCAAGGTTGAGGCAATACTAAGTTGGCCTACCCCTACATGCAGTTTTGAGGTAAGGAGTTTTCATTGACTTGCATAATTTTATAGGAAGTTCATCAGAGGCTTTAGTGAAATATGTGCACCAGTCTTAGATACAATTAAGGGAGGAGTAAAGACCAAATTTAAGTGGACTCCAAAGGCTGGTAGAGGTTTTGAAGTATTCAGGAAGAGAGTGGAACACAACCTATTTTGGTTTTGCCTAATTTTGATAATTTGTTTACCCTTGAATGTGATGCAAGTGGTATAGCTATTGGGGCAGTATTGAATCAAGAGAATAGGTCAGTGGCCTTTTACAGTGAGAAGTTGAATGAGGCCAAGAAGAGGTACTCTTCTTATGACCTAGAGTTATATGCATTGGTGCAAGCTTTGAGGAAATGGAGGCACTATTTGTTGCCCAAGGAATTTGTAGTTTATACTGACAATAAATCTTTGAGTTTTATCAATTCTCAGGAGAATTTGAGCAACAAACACCTTGAATGGATGGAATATTTGTAGCCCTATACCTTTACCATCAAACATAAGAAAGGGAAGTTGAATAAAGTGGCTGATGGTTTGAGTAGGAGACTCTTGACAGTCCAAGAAGTGTAGCTGCAAATTATAGGCATAGAAAGCTTCAAGGAGCTTTATGAAGGTGATGAGGACTTCTCAGAAGCATACAAGGTAGGTAAAGACTTCAAGAACCATTTCCATAGTCAATTTGTAGACTATACAATTCAAAATGATCTCTTGTTTAGAGAAGGGAAGTTATGTGTTCCTAAGGGATCTATGAGGGAGAATGTTATTCAAGAAAAGCACAATGGCAGCTAAAGTGGGCATTTTGGCCTCAATAAAGACACTAGAACTAGTGTAAAGGTTCTATTATTGGCCTAGGATGCAGAAGGACATCAAGAATTATGTGGAGAAATGTTTGGTTTGCCAAAAAGCCAAGGGTATATCATCTAATGCAAGTTTGTATCAGCCTTTGCCCATTCCTAATAAGCCTTGGGAATGTATTAGTATGGATTTTATTGTTGGGCTGCCTACAACCAAGACTGGTTTAGATAGTATATTTGTGGTGGTAGAAGGTTTAGCAAGATGAGTCATTTCATTGCTTGAAAAACCACCCATGATGCCAATCATATTGCTCATTTGTTCTTCAAAGAGGTGGTAAGAATTCATGGTTTACCTATCAGCATAGTATCTGACAGAGATGCAAAATTTATGGGTCATTTTTGGAAGACCTTGTGGACAAGATTGGGAACCAATTTGGCATTTGGGTCAGCCTACCATCCCCAAAAAAATGGTTAGACTGAAGTGATAAATAGAGTGCTAGGAAATCTCCTTAGGTTTCTAACAAAGGAGTATAGAGTGATGTGGGATCAGATGTTACCACAGGCTGAATATGCCTACAATGACAGTGCAAATAGGACAATAGGCAAAAGCCCCTTTGAAATAGTTTATTGGCTACACCCTAGAGGTGTGTTGGAGTTGAGAAACTTGGAAAATGTAGAAGGAAAGAGTGCATATGCAGATGATTTTTCTCAATCCATGAAGGAAGTTCATGAGCAAGTGAAGAAGCAGCTCCAAGAGGCTACACAAAAATTAAAAGCAAAAGTTGATGAAGGAAGAAGAGATATTTAGTTTTTTGTGGGTGATCTTGTGATGGTGCATCTTAACAAGTCCAGGTTAAAGAAGGGAGTCCCCATCAAACTTCAAATGAGGAGGATTGGTCCTTGCAAGATTCTTGCAAAATATGGGCACAATGCCTATAAATTAGACTTGCCATCAGATTTGGCAATGTCCCCTATTTTCAATGTGTAGGATTTACTCTAGTATAAAGGACCTACACCAATAGATTCTAGGTTATAGTCAGATAGAAAAGTCATAGTAGCAGATGTTTAGGTTACCCCTGCACCAGCACCAATAGCAGTGAAGATTTTGATCTCTCGGGTGAAGAAAAAGACTAGGAAGGGCACATACATGGAGCATATCATTTGGTGGGTAGGCATGTTACTGGCTAAGGCTACTTGGGTAGCTGAGAATGAGTTTAAGAAGTAGGGAATTAATCCCAAAATCATGTCCCTAGAGGTGAGTTCAGTTCTTAGCCTTGGTAGTATGGTGTAGGAGCACCCTTGAGAAGCCAACATGTTTGGTGGTCTCATATTATTTTGGGTGTGTAAGTTTGTGAAAGACCCTTTTGTAGGGAAATGTAAGTACATAAGGTCATGTGGACCAAGAGTGTTGTAGTTAGTTTTCATTTTATGCTTCTGTTTGGTCAAATAGCCCTTTTTGGCTCATTTTAAGTAAACTATACTTGATGATGCCATCAAATGGTAGGGTGATGTCATGCATGTACTTAGGTTCCTTGGATACCCTAGGTGGTCTAGCTAAGGTTAGATAAGTTAGATTGGTGGAGAAACACTTAAAAAGTGTAAGTTATGAAAAATTTAAAAATGTTGCTATGCAACATTAGCAACTTTTAAAAGTTGCTGACAACATTTTGTTGTCTAGAGGGTTTCGAAGTTCGAATTGTCTTTACACCCATCCAAGGAGTGGAACATGTGCGCTAAGCATATATAAGGTAGGAAAACCCTAAATTGAAAACAAGGAAGTCATTTGTACAGATTTTGAACTTTGGAGCCAAGAGCTTTTTATGACAGAAGAACAGATTTGAAGATTTTTTGTGTTTTGTTGTGTTGAATGGATTAGATTAGGGTCTGTGATCATTGGAGGCCATTTTTGGGCATGTTGTAAATCTCTTTCAGTAGGTAGTTTGTTTTTTAGTTGTTTTTCTTTGTAGTTTGCAAATTCTTTTTGTTTTGGACTGTTTGTTGTCTAGTTCTGAGTGAGGAGAAAAGATGTCGACCTAACTCCACTTCCCACCATTGGTTTTTTACAGCCACATGGGAATGGATACTAGGTCCATGGAGCCTTGATAATCTGGAAGGAGGAGCTCTGAAGATGCATGCAAGTATTTTTAAGAACTTGCCCTAGGCAAGCTAGATGAAGAGCCCAGTTAGGAAAAGAAAGTAATAGTTAGTTTAAAAGTGCAGGGGGTTGTTTTCATGAGCCAAGAAGGCCATGGATGTATTGTATGGTGTTTTGCAGGTACTCTTGATCAAAGAGAGCTGTCCAAGAAACCATCTTTTAAAGTTTTGAAGCCAAAACCACAAAACAGGCCTAAAAACAAGGAAGAAGCCCTAGTTCTGAAATAGGGTGTACGGACAGTGTTGAACCTCAAGACCAAGAAAATATTGGTGGGTTTTTTCCATACTTAAGAATTGTCAAAACATTTCAGGGGATTCTTTGAGGAATTTTTTTTTTTTTGAGACTTCCTAGATTTGAGGAGGCCTAATTGGGAAAAAGGCTACAAGGCCTAAATCCTAGGAAATTGGAACTCGATTGGTACATGACCAATCTTGACATGTTGAGATCCTAATTTGGAGCCAAGATAGCAGTGAAATGAGGCCCTTGACCTCCTAAAACTCAAACTCATGGATAGGGCTTTGAAGATGAAGATGTGAAGAGTTCTTGCAGAGAACTAGGTGGTGAACCTTAACAAGATAGATAGTCTCTTGGTTGGAGGGAAAGAATTAAGTCTTTCCAAGTTGTTAGAGGGTGGATTGAGGAAGCCCTAGAGGTCCTTAGAGAGATCTAAGAAGAGTTCAAGAAAACTCAGAAGGTTACCAAGGAGGATCCCTATCAAAAATACTAATTTGAGCAGTGTTGAAGTGGATCTATCAAGAAGAGTGTGGTACTTTCAAATCAGTCTATTTGAGTTCATTCTGAAGCCAAGTTTGAACAAGCTTGTGATCAAAATCCTCTAATAAGGTTAGTATTAAAAATTTATGTGGTATCCTAGCTGGTGTGGAGACTAAATCCTTTAATAGGGTGACTCTTAGAAGGAGTTATAATTCCCTTAATAGCATAGTTTCTAGTAGAACGTTTGTAATAGCTTCTAACTAGGCTATATGGTGCAAGGTACCTCCTGAAGTTCCTATTTTATGCTTAAGTTCTTGTAATAAGGTGAATCCTTTGGATCAACCTAGTGTGTGCATGTGTGGGTCTATTATGTAAGGTTAAGGACCCTAAGGTAAGTTATAAACCTATGGGTTCCTGAAACCATGTTAGACAATGTTAGTCCCTTTTGGTGATTTTTGAGTTTAGTTAGAAGTTTTTGTTTTGAGAACTTAGAATAGGCTCTTGAATTTTTTTGGAGCTCTCCCACACCCTTGGAGGTTGGTAAGGTTCACATTTCTCAAATTAACAATTTTGTCAAGTTTTGCCAAAAAGTTGTATTTTTACAAAATGTCACATGAACAAATTTTGCAAAATGTTGCTAGAAGAATGATGACTCAACTGTAAGCAACCACACCAACTTCTTGGAGAATATGTAACATGAAGATGGTGGTATTAGATGTTCTCATGACTTCTAGGAAGGTTATATTTTACTATGTATGGAGCTTGATGTTCAAAGAAGGAAATATAAGAGTTTTATGAGTCATTTAGATAGTGTACGACCTAGTACGGATTCATCTTGTGGATCCACATGAAAAAAATTGTGATTTTTTGAGTTAATTCAACATTCCAGTTGGTTTGATTTGTTTTTGTGAAGTTTCATAGGAGTTAGAGATTTTACTTGCTCACTATCTGAGAAACCAAAGTTTATTGGGCCTGCTCTAAAGATGTGATCCTATCTTGGGATTTAAAAAGTGGATCTACTCAACCACTTGGGGAATAAAAGTTAGGATCATGCTCTTTAATATTCCTAAGGCTTAGATTCTTAGTGTTAATTCTATGATTTTTGAGACAAATCCCTAGGCTAATTATCTCTCTGTAATTATCCTGGTTCTTTAGTACACTAACATGCATGTGTAATATATGATTGGAAGGATCAAAATAATGGTGGTTCTAGACCATTTTTGGGTAGATTAAGCTACCTAAGCCCTTGTGTTCATTCTATGAACCCACCTTAGACCACTTTCTTAGTAATCCAAACCTAACATAGCTAGTTAGGTCTGTGAGCTTTGCAAGGGTTCAGTGGTGCAGGAGTGGAGTGAAGTGCTAAGGCTTTGGAAGGTTTCAAAAATCCATAAAGGGTGTCTAGAAACCTAATTAGATCAGTAAGATCCTTCTATATGTGAAATTTATGCTTGAAAAACCCTAGGAAGACATTTTTTGAATTAGGGTGTCTGAATTAGGAGTTTGAAGTGGTAAAAAGAAGTGGGAGCCCATCTAGGTCTTCTTGCAGTGCACTATGCATTAGGTGGTATCAAATCCTGCTAAGACCTTGGAAGAATGTAAAAATAGGTGATAGAATAGAATAACCTCAAGGAGAGGAAGTTCCTACTAGAATAAAAAATGTGGAGTTGGCTAAAATTTTTAGAGAACAAGTAGCCAAGAAAAAGAATATGGAGGAGGAGATAAATAAGTTGAAGGACCTCCAAACAGAGAAGGAGGAGGGGGAAGATTTTGAAGAAGAAGAAGAAGACACATAGAAGGATGAAACAAAGAACATAGAAGCAGACCAAGTCAAATTTCTTGAAGCTCTTGAGAGAGTTGGAAAGCGAGATAAAAAATCAGACATTCCCATATTTTGTGGGAAAATGGATCCTGAAGAATGCATGGATTTGATAGAAGCTTTTGAGAATTATTTTGAATGTGACAATATCTCTAAAAATTAGAAGGTCAAAGTTACAATATCAAAAATGAAAGGCCCTTCCTTAATTTGTTGGAATTTTCTACAAAATGAAAGGATAGAGGAAGAGAGGAACCCTATCTCAACATGGAAAAGGATGCCGATAGAAGTCAAGAAGTAGTTTTTTCCAGAGGACTACGAGATCACCCTCCATAAAAATTTGCAAAATATAAGGTAGAAGGACCTTGATGTGAGTGGATACACTGAAGTGTTTCATAGAATGAACTTGAAGGCCAAATTCCCAGAGAGTGAGAAACACAAGCTTGCAAGGTACCTAAATGGAATTAAATACAATATTCAAGATTAAATGAGCTTATTAAACTCTGAATCAGTACATAAGTGTTTTCAAATGGCACTAAAAATTGAAGAAAAACAAAAGAGGAGAGGAAAACAAAATAGTAGAGGTAGAGGGAATAATTTCAGAGGCAGAGGTTAGTTCAATGGAAAAGGTCCATTCCAAAGAAGTCAAGGGGAGTTTATTAACCATGAGTTAGAAGGAGAACACAATAATAGAGGCAACTTCAAAGGTAGGAGATCAAATGGTAGAGGGAGATTTGGTGGAAGAGGACCTAGCGTCCTCACATGGAAAAGTTTTACTTGTAATAAAATTGGACACGAGTCCTTTAGATGTCCTAAAAAGAGTGGCACCAGCAGACAAGGAGGGGATAGAAGAGTACCAATCACCCAAGAAGATGACATCAAAAGTGTATCCTCCTATCATTCTTCAACTTCAAGACTTGCAAATCCAGAACAAGGAGAATGCCTCATGATGCAAGGACATTCCTAAGAGTACCTACTACTATAGAACCACCTTCGAGGAAATCATTGTTCAGAACAAGCTGCAAGGTGAACAATAAGGTTTGCAAAGTTATAGTTGATTATGGATACACTGATAATGTTACATCTAGGGAATTAGTCACTAAGTTAAAGCTACATGTGATCCCTCATCCTTTCCCTTATAAAGCTTCTTGTTTGACAAAAGAAAAAAAAACTTTCATCAATGAACAAGTTTGGGTAGATTTCAAGATAGGGGAGTATACAGAAAGAGTTCTATGTGATATCACAAAGATGGAAGCATGTCATTTTTTATTAGGTAGACCTTGGAAATTTGATATAGATGCTAAGAATGATGGGAAGTCTAATGTCTATACTATATTTAAGTATGGTGTTGATTATTGTTAGTAATAACTGAGATGGGGGGGTGAATTAGTGGCCTCAAATTTATCCAATTTAAACTTTAATCCACCAATCAATACTTCTCAAATTATTAAATCCCTACAAGATGTATGCCTTTGAAATACTTGAAACAAATAACTATCTATCGATTTACCCTGTCTGTCCTTATTCTCCTTGATAACCGATAAGCAGTAAACTGTATTTACCGATACTCAGTAAATATGCAAAGTATACCAATCAATCCATAAATGCATCTGTAGAATGTAAAACAATAAAGTAATAAACCATACACATATAACACAAGGATTTTAACGTGGAAACCCTGTTAAGGGAAAAAACCACTAGGACCAGTACCCCAAATTTTCACTCTTCTGAAGTGAGCCCTGTTAGGAGCCAACCCTGTTAAAGGTTACAAACACATGGTTAAGTGTGACCTTGTTAGAGGATTTTTATACATATGTTGTCACTTAGTATTTGGCATCTATGCTACCATCCTTGAATCAGTCTCATGACTATCAATAGGCTTTATGCTAATCTTACTACCATCCTTGAATCAGCCTCCTTCTTGGATTGTTAATAGGCTTTAGGTAAGACCGATGCTACTATCATGAGTCAAACTTCTGGTAATCTGTTAGGATATACCTCAATTACAAAAGACTATTTAGTCCTACTCTGTTAAGAGACTTAATGCTTCAATGGTTAAACTGAAACAAAATGACATGTTTCTAATGTAGCTGAATTACAGATTTTTAGATCTATTTACTTACAATATCTTTCTGATCAATGTATCAATTCAATTCCTTTGTACTTAACTCTTTCTACTCTGTGATGTAGTGCTTTTCTATTTTTCGGTGTTTGCAGAATTCTTTAGCTCTTGCTTAACTTGATTGATAAGGACTGCATGAAGTTTATCCCTCATCAGTTTCTCTTTAGCATCTTCTATCAGTTCACTCCCCCGTGTATCTAATCGCATTTTGGAATGAATTAGGCTTGTCTCTTAAATAGACATGATATTCCTTAATTCTTGGTTCTTGATTCTTGATTCTTGGCGTGAAAAAAAATCCAGCCAAATTGATTTATGGCTTTAACTCCTAATTTATCTCATAGTTATCTTCTTGCCAACTGTACAAATCACTTACTTCACTATGGTCGAATAAAAAAAATAAAACAACCAGTTAAGTCTATCCTTAAGCTCTGCTAGCTAGATATTTTTTCATTTTTTTATCTCTCTGTTTCGTCGGTCAATTCTGCAGTTCATCGCCGGTGACAACTGCCAGTTCCATCAGTGTAACTTTAGTTAGCTTTGAGATCACTATCCATCTGGCATCATTGGATCTTGCTGATCGGGAAACACTATTTTTAGCTCATCGGGCATCCTTTGACTTTGCTTCATCGGGAAACACTGTCTTCTCCTCGTCAGGCATCACTATGACTTTATCTCTGTCTTTACCGACGGTGTGCACTTCACCGGTGTAGTCTGTCACTTAGTGAATACTTGACTTTTATGCATTGCTGGAAGCATAACCTTTATTCCATTGATTCTCTAAAGTCTTTGACATTATGTATATGACCATACAGATGATATCAAGTTGACATCAATGACAATACAAACCATTAACTTATTTAATGTCTTGCATCATCTTCAACTTAATATAGTCAAACATTTAATCAGTTACATGTCATCAATCTCTCCCTTTGGCATTGATGGATACATGCTATATTATCACACTATACTATTGCTAATACAATATGAAATACAATTGTTGAGATTCATCAAATTACCAAACAGTTTGTTTTGATAGCTGATAAAATGTCTGACCATCGGTAAGCTTTGTGTAAGCTTAGATTTGATTCTTGCAGCTTTAATTTTTCTTCTTTTGATCTGTTGTGTCCTCTTTGACTATTTTTCTTCTTTGATGTCTTTGTCTTTTGTTTGCAACTTTTATACCAATTCTCTCTCTTTGGATTCTCTCCCTTTGGATATGATCTCTCCCTGTTTGGAGTAATCTAATAATGAATAGGTTTTGATGATAATATGGATACATTCTCTCCCTTTGAAATTAATTCCAAACAAATATTTTCAAAAATATCTAACATTTTGTTAAACAATTTCTTCTATCCATAATATATTCCTTGAATTTCCCTTATCCATTATCAATATAACAGTTTTCTCTAGTGCTCTTCTGATATATACCTTTTTGTATATAGATGTAGCTTTGAAGTTCATCTTCTGCTTGCATCAATCATGAATGATATTCTGATAATATATGGCTGATGCAGGGTTCAGTCCTTTTACTGACTGCTAGACATTGGTTTGACCCCTATTCTTTTTCTTAGGTACTCAAATGTATCCTTTGGCAGTGGCTTGGTGAAGATATCAGCCAATTGTTCTTTTTACTGTACATATTCAAGTATTGCCTCTTTTTCTTGAAATTGTTCTCTTAAGTAATGATACTTGATGGCAATGTGTTTAGTATTTGCATGCATGACTGGATTCTTGGAAATATTTATTGCACTGGTGTTGTCACAATAAATAACTACTGGTTCTTTGATCTTCATATGCATACCTTTCAACAACTGTTTGATCCATGCAATATTTGAGCAGTTTGCAGCAGCAACAACATATTAAGCTTTTGTAGTAGATTGAGATATGCATCCTTTCTTCTTGCTAATCTATGTGACAAGTCTGTCACCCATAAAGAATGCTCCTCCAGTTGTGCTCTTCTAGTCATCAAGATTTCTAGCCCAATCAGCGTCAGTAAACACCTTTAGTTCAAATTTTGCTTCTCTTCTATACCATAAGCCAAATTCCTTAGTGTTCTTTAGATATCTTAGAATTCTTTTCACAACAGTTATATGTGATTCCCTAGGGTTAGCAAAAAATCTAGCAACAATTCCTACTGCATGTGCAATATCAAGTCTAGTGTGTACAACATACATGAGTTTCCCTATCATTGATCTGTATAGAGTTTAATTTACCTTCATTGTCTTGTTTTCCTTTGTTAATTTTCATCCAGTAGCCATTGGTGTTCCAACAGGATTGGAATCTTCCATCTTGAATATTTTCAGAACTTCTTTGATGTATTTGGACTGTGTAATGAAAATACATTCACTTTGTTGAATGATTTGTAAACCAAGAAAGAACTTTATCTCTCCAAACATAGACATCTCAAATTCCTTGCTCATCTTATCAGAAAATGATTTGCATAGCATATCATTGCCTCCAAATATGATGTCATCAACAAATATTTCAACAATCAAAGTGTTAGTATTAGTATCTTCTTTTAAATAAAGATTACTATTTTCACTAGTCCTCATGAGTCCAATACTTATTAGATAGGAATGAAGTCTTTCATACATGGCTCTGTGAGCTTTTTTTAATCCATACAAAGCTTTGTGAAGTCTACATGCCATGTTCCACTTGTCTGGATCTACAAACCCTTCTGGTTGTTCAATGTATACTTCTTCTTCAAGTATTCCATTTAGGAATGTTGACTTGACATCCATTTGATATACTTTGAATCCTTTGTATGCAGCATAAGCAAGTAGAATTCTTACTCCTTCTAGTCTAGCAACGAGTGCAAAGGTTTCTCCATAGTCTATAGCTTCCTCTTGTGCATACCCCTTGCATACTATTCTTGCTTTGTCACTTGTGACTTCTCCATTCTCATCCAGTTTGTTTCTGAATATCTATTTTGTACTGATGAGATTCTTGTCATCTGGTCTTGGCACAAGTGACCATGTCTTTTTCTTTTCAATCTATTCAATCTCATCATTCATAGCACTTATCCATTCTTTATTATCTAGTGCAGCATTGACAGACTTTGGTTCAAACTCACAAATTAAGCAATTTGAGTTTAAAGGCTTACTCCTTGTTCTTGTACCAACTTTCTTATCTCCTATGATCTGGTCCATTGGATGGTTCCTTCTTACATATCTTGCAAGTATAGGTACAACTCTTTGCATATCAGCTTGATCTTCATTACCTTACACATTATCTTGACCATTATCCAGACCATCGGTAACAACATTCTGACTATCGATTGCAAAATTTTGTTGTTTTGGATTTAAGTACTGTTGCTCAGGTAAAGTGTTGGGTTCTTCATTGTATACAAACCTTTTTTAGTCCTCTGGTTCTTTTGTTCTTTCCAGCTCATTCTTTTCTACAAATTCATTAATCTTTACATTTTCACTTTCAACTATTTTGTTAGAAGCCTTGAGTAGACATTTAAAAGCTTTTCTTTTGGTAGAATACCCCAGAAAAATACCTTGATCACTTTTGGCATCAAGCTTTCCATTTCTTTGATCTTTTAAGACATAACATTGACTGCCAAAATTTTTGAAGTAACTTACATTGGGTGTTTTACCATACCATAGCTCATAAGGAGTATTCTTTGAGTCCTTCCTTAATTGTACTCTGTTAAGTGTGTAGACAACAGTGCTAATAGCTTCCGTCCAGAAGATCTGGGTGATGTCCTTCTCTATCATCAGTGTTCTTGGACAATCAACTATTGATTTTCTCCTTCTCTCAGCAATCCCATTTTGTTGTGGTGTTCTTGGTGCAGAAACCTATCTTTTTATACCATGCTCATTACAGAAATTAGTGAATTCATCTAATATAAATTCTCCTCCTCTATCTAATCTCAA
>MU223557.1:248218-263312 GCA_018584345.1 Thuja plicata | reverse complement strand
ATGTCTTCATTTCTAGTCATCAAGCAAGTGGGGTTAGTATCATTCAGATAGAATAAGTTACCTTTGGTCTGTTCACTGGTACCAACCAGTGTTCCTGATTCATTGAAGATCTTTGCCTTCTTGTTCTTAAATGCTACTTTATGACCTGAATTATTTAGCTGAGAAATACTGAACAAATTATAATTCAATCCTTTTACCCAATAAGCATTTTCACATTTAATCAGGTTATTCAGCATTACTGTTCCTTTACCTTCGATTTGACAAGGAGAATCATTTCTCATTCTTACTATACCACCTTTATAGTATTCAAAAGTATTAAAATTTTCTTTGTCATGGGTCATATGGTGAGTGTAGCCACTATCTATAATCCAGATATCATTTTTACTAATCTTAGATATGAGTGCAGTTTCTTCATACCTTTCATCTTCATCTAAATCATCCTTTACAGCTACAAACACTATCTCAACATCATCATCCGGTTCAGTGTCAGTATCTTCATCTTTGCAAGTAGCTAGATAGCTATCCTTCTTTCCTTTGTCCTTGAAATCTTGGGTATCACTTCTTTCTGATCGTCAGTAACCTCTGTAATCTTTGTTATCACCTCTGTCAGATTTCTTCTCAAAAGATCTATTGTCACTTTTGTCATCTTTTCTTTTAGGACATCTTGCAGGAAAGTGTCCAATCTCTTTACAATCAAAACATACAAGTGGTAACTTACCTTTGTATTTACCTTTGCCTCTTAGTATTCTTCTTTCCATGAGTGCTTCAATTTCATCTATATCTTCTTCTTCACTCTCGCTTTCACTGTCTCTTCTAGATGAGTGTCTCTGACTAGATTTGCTTATTCTCATAGAAGACTTGAATGCAGGCTCTAAGCTTGGTAAGAAACTATTATCAAAGTTATTCATCTCAAATGAAATCAGTCTACCAATCAGGCTATCAAGAGTGACTGTATTATTTTCTACTGCTCTCATTTCTTGAATATAAGAGACTCTAATAGCATATATGGGAACTAAGGTTCTTAGGATTTTACTTACCACTGTCTCCTCTTCAAGTGTACCTCCAACACCTCGTATAACATTGACTACTTCTTTTATTCTTGTGTTGTACTGTGTGATGTTTTCACCTTCTTGCATTCTGAGATCATCAAACTTTCCTCTAAGGATTTCTACCTTGGCTCTCAGAACATTTGCATCACCTCCATGTACAAGTTTCAACTTGTCCCACATTGCCTTTGCATTTTTGCAATCTTTTACATCCTCAAATTTAGCATCAGAGAGTGAGGCTGAAAGCTCTATAACTATAGAGTTATGTTCATGCTTTACTCTCAATTGATCTATTGTCAATGGTCCTGTAGGCAACACATATGTAGTATCTAAGTATTGAGTAATATCATTGCCAATACCTGATAAGTGAAGCTTTATCTTGTTTTTCCATGAAGCAAAGTTGTCCTTGTTCAACTTGGGCACATCTCGTCTGTTCATCTTGTGATCTTTACTTAGGTCTTGAAACCTTCCTTCTAAGCACACAAGATCTGATACCAAATATTAGTAATAATTGAGAGGGGGAGGGGTGAATCAATGACCTCAAATTTATCCAATTTAAACTTTAATCCACTAATTAATACTTCTCAAATTATTAAGTCCCTACAAGATGTATGCCTTTCAAATACTTGAAACAAATAACTGTCTGTCGATTTACCTTGTCTATCCTTGTTCTCCTTGATAACTGATAAGCAGTAAACTATATTTATTGATACTCAGTAAATATGTAGAGTATACCAATCAATCCATAAATGCATATGTAGAATGTAAAACAATAAAATAATAAACCATACACATATAACACAAGGATTTTAACGTGGAAACCATGTTAAGGGAAAAAAGCACCGGGACCAGTACCCACAATTTTCACTCTTCTAAAGTGAGCCCTATTAGGAGCCAACCCTATTAAAGGTTACAAACACATAGTTAAGTGCGACCTTGTTAGAGGATTTTTATACATAGGTTGTCACTTAGTATCTAGCATCTATGCTACCATCCTTGAATCAGTCTCATGATTGTGAATAGGCTTTATGCTAATCTTACTACCATCCTTGAATCAACCTCCTTCTTAGACTGTCAATAGGATTTAGGTAAGACTGATGGTACTATCATGAGTCAACCTTCTGGTAATTTGTTAGGATATACCTCAATTACAAAAGACTGTGAAGTCCTGCTCTGTTAAGAGACTTAATGCTTCAATGATTAAACTGAAACAAAATGACCTATTTCTAATGCAACTGAATTGTAGATTTTCATATTTATTTACTTACAATATCTTTCTAATCAATGTATCAATTCAATTCCTTTGTACTTAACTCTTTCTGCTCTATGATGATGTGCTTTTCTATTCATCTATGTCTGTAGAATTCTTTAGCTCTCCCTTAGCTTGATTGATCAGGATGGCATGAATTTTATCCTTCATCAGTTTCTCTTTAGCATCTTCTATCAGTTCACTCCCCCATGTATCTGATTGCATTTTGGAATGAATTATGCTTGTCTCTTAAATAGACATGATATTCCTTAATTCTTGGTTCTTGATTCTTGATTCTTGGCATGAAAAACAATCTAGCCAAATTGATTTATGGCTTTAACTCTTGATTTATTTCATAGTTATCTTCTTACCAACTATACAATCACTTACTTAATTGTGGTTGAATAAAACAAATAAAACAACTAGTTAATTCTATCCTTAAGCTCTGCCAGCTAGATATTTTTTCATTTTCTGATCTCTCTGTTCTATCAATCAATTCTATAGTTTGTCACCAGTGACAACTGCCATTTCCATCGGTGTAACTTTAGTTAGCTTCGGGATCTCTGTCCGTCGGGCATCATTGGATCTTTCTCATTGGGCAATTCTATTTTTAGCTCGTCAGGGATCCTTTGATTTTGCTTCATTGGGAAACACTGTCTTCTGCTCGTCGGGCATCACTGTGACTTTATCTCTATCTTTACCGATGGTCTGCACTCTGCCGGTGTAGCCTGTCACTTAGTGAATACTTGACTTTTATGCATTGCTGGAAGCATAACCTTTATTATATTGATTCTCTGAAGTCTTTGGCATTATGTGTATGACCATACAAATCATATCAAGTTGACATCAATGACAATACAAACCATTAACTGATTTAATGTATTGCATCATCTTCAACTTAATATAGTCAAACATTTAATTAGTTACATGTCATGAGAGTATGTGTTGAATCTACTCCTTGACTATGAAAAAGAAAAAAAACATGTTACTAGCAGTGTCTTGCATGTAGGAGAGAAAGAGTTAATTAAGGCACTAAAAGAAAGGGATACACCTTGTTATGCATTAGTAACGAGGCTCAAGAAGAAATCAATGACATAACCAAAGGTCAAGGCCCCTACTAGGGATGTAGGCCCCAAAGAAGTCAAATCACTATTGGACCAGTATAAGTGTATCATAGCAGAGTGTACAACATAATATTTGCCACCTAAAAGAGAAGTGAGTCACTGTATAGACTTCATAATAGGGTCCACTCTTCTAAACAAAGTAGCATATAAGAATACTGTTAACTGGGTATATCCTTAGCAGGATGTTGTAATGATCTTGATAGGGAAAAATGTATTGGTGGATTAGTGAGATTTGTGGGTGGAAATTCGCACCATGGTTTGTCCCTCCAACAAGAGTTTCCATGATAAAATATTGGTGCCATTGTGTTGAATGTTTGGATGTATATTTTTACATCCTTGTATGTTATCTTTAGCTTTACATGTTGGTTTCTTTATAAGTTGATGAAAATATTTTATAGATTTGTGGCTACTCTAATTCACTCCCCCCCTCTTAGTGCCTTATAATACTAACAATTGGTATGAGAGTGAAGTTCCCTTGAAGAATCCTAACAGCTTGGGAAGGATCCTTAGGGAAGATATGGAGAGTTTAAGATATCAGAGGCAACTTGAAAAGAAACTTAAAGATTTATAAGAGTCCATTGATCAATTGAAGGAGCAGCTCAAACAATCAAGAGCCAAGAGTTATGAACTTGTTTGACAATTATTTGGGAGACAAGATCTTATTGATCAACTATATGAAGAAAGTGGATATGAGGCTTTTCTAGAATCTTTAACCAAGGAGAATAAGAAATTGCATGGAGACAAGAAGAATCTAAAAAGATAATTAGAAGCCTTGGAAATAAGGATGGGTGAAGAAATGGAAGCAAGGAAGGTTGTAGAAGAAGCAAAGACAATTGCATAGGAATCCCTAAAGGCCAAAGACAAAATCCTAAAAGATAAAATAAATGAGCTTTTCAAATTTGAACAAGAAGTTGGTACATTGCACACACATCTACATGAGACAAATGAACATCAAGAAGAAACTATTCAAGAAAATCAAGAAAGCCTAAGGAAAAATTAAAATATGAAGAAAGAAATGATGAGAAACTAAAAGGTGAGTTTAAGGCTCTAAATTATTTAATCAAAAATTGTAATGAGAGTTCTGCAAAACTTGGTGAACAACTCAAGAATCGGAGAATGGATGGAGAGAAGAATAGTTTAGGGTACACAATTCACGAGGTTTGTGAATTCTCTCAAACAAAAAAGGACATGCAAGATGAGAAAACCCCACCAAAGGTAACCCAAAGGAAATATGGTAACAAATCTTATAAACCAGTTTGTGTCAATTTTCATAAGGTTGGACATAATGCTAATGTTTGCAAGACAAATGTTAGATCTAGTATTCCGAGTGTTAGATCTAATGCTAAACCAAGTACTTTTAATGTTTACTATTACAATTTCAACAAGTATGAACATAGAGATAATGAGTGCAGGAAAAGGATGAACAATCAATGGATACAAGTGAACTGATCAAGTCCTTATTAGAATGAGAACCGATGGAATGTTACATATTAATATTGTCACAACTATGGACACACAACAATTAAATATAGATTAACAAAAGACAAAGGAAATGCATAACCTTGGAGATCAACATGGATGACATGTTTTAATTGTCACAAGATAGGACATATTGCAAGGTTTTCTAGATAAAGGAACAATAAGGTGAATCAACTGGTTAATCCGTTAAAGAAGAAAAAGGGAGAGTAGATTGTGAATGTTGAAGAGACCAGGAATAAAATGAATAATATTTGGAAAAAGAAGAGTGAAGACAAACCATTAGAATGCCACATCTTCACCAGGTATGGAGATTTCTTCATCTAACTAGGTCATCATTGACTTAGGGGGAGAAAGAGTTGTTGAATCTATTGAATAGACCCTAGATGCATGTGTAGTAAGTTCTATTTGTATATTTAGATGCATATGGTTTTTTTTATTTATGGTATGCATTTTTGTTTGACCACATGAAGAATTGGTTGACCACTAACAATATTTTTGAAGACATGTGATGATTTTTTAGCAACAAGTGATCCCATTAATGTTGTAGAGTGAAGGTAGATAAAACGCGATTTTTAGGTCTTATTGTCTAGGTCTACGTATTCAAAGAGAAGATATAGAGAACCACAAGTGTTGATTGACAAATCAGACAACATTCAAGGTGATCATTTGAAGAGTTTGTAGTGATTGTGAAAAAGGAAAGAAAAACCTTTTGAAGTTTCATAGAGAGGTGATTGGGAAGGTATTTATTTGATCTTTGGAGCTTAAATTTATTGTTTGAAAGATGGATACACCGATCATTATAGAGATTGCTGAGAGGCCAAGGCCAGAGTTTAAGAATCATCCCTTTAAATTAGTTGAAGATGATCCAAAGGGTTACCTATCTATTATGCCCTACAGTGTAATGCACATAAAATATGTTAGATCATATATTTATTGTAAGTTTAAAGATCTAGGTGAATCTCGTATTCAATCCATGTACAAGAAGTTTTGTAGTTTATCTGGTATTGAAGGATGAGCACCAAGTCGTTGGACACAAGGGTTTCTCTCACACAATTAATTTCCCTAAAAAATTTGAGGAAGATCAAGTAAGATATGTGTTAAGATGAGTGTATGATGAATTTATGTGTCTTCACCATCCACATAAGATAACTAAGGAAGATATACATGCAGTGAGATGTTTTTGTGCAACTGGTGAATTACATGTACTTAGTGCAATCTCACGGTATATAGCCACAAATTTAACTGAATCAAAGTGGGATAAGATATCTGTGACAATCAGTGATATCCCTAACCTAAATGTGAGATTTGCATCTATGGTGAAAGTATATAAAGTGTTTAACTCTAGCAGAATCATTAGTGTGCCCATTTTTTCAATCCATAGGGCATATAGAATGGTAACAGGGAATGCATGGTATGATTTATGCATTGTGATCAGAGATCACTTATTTCTAAACATGGAGAAGATCAGAAAGGGAAAGAGGTAAGTGTTAAAATTCAGTCAATTGATTATGGGATTGTTCTTTTATATTCAAAACTTCTTTCCTAGTGTTGGGAATATAAATTGGATAGAAGGTAAACCAGTTGTAGTTCAACTAAAAAATTGTATTAGATTGTTGGGAAATAGTTTTAATGAGAAATTTTGGGGCTATTTCAAATATTTTTAGAGTAGAACACATTAAATAGAAATAATTCCAATTCATATTATTGACAAATAAAAGGATGATATATGTTTTATGGTTGACAATGAGACTTGTTAGAAGGAGGTAGTAGTGCCTAGGACATCTTGGACCATGCCCATGAGATATGAAGTAGAGGGTGATATGGTAATATTAAATGTTGAAGATTTACTGTCAAAACTATTCAATTTAAATGAGCGTAGATTTGGAGCCTATGAAGAGAAGAACATGGAGGTTCATAGAAAATTAACCAAACCGATGATTGTAATGAAAATAAGAAAAGAAGTTGAATAATTTGCATTTAAGAAAGGATTTACACTGGAATATTTTAACAAATCAAGAGCCAAACATGTTGTAGAAAAATAAAGATAATCAGGAGCAGTAGCTATAGTAGCAAATGAAGATGTAGATATCATTTCTTCTACAATCGGTCATACCCCAACTGATAGGAAAACAAGAAGTGCCATAGTTATAGTAAAGAAGGAGAAAAGTAATCCTCCTATAAAGGCACCATTCAAAGGAAAAAATAATCCTACTTAACCAGAACCTACAAAGGTGAAGGAGACCATTGGAAAGAGAAAGAAACATAAGGCTTGTATATCTGAGAAGATTGAAGAAGAAGAAAAACTATAAGGAAGTGAATCTGAACTGATGAAGATGAAGGAAAGTGGTAAAAATTCAAAGGTATTAGGACCTCCTACCACTAAATCTGCTAAGCTATATTTTGGAAAATTTTATTTTGTTGACAGTATTGTTTAAAGAGTCAAGAAGTGGGGAGTACTAGTTGGAGTAAGCAAATTCTAAGAAAATTCAATGAAGAGGAACAAATAAAGATTGAGGATGTAGTTGTGTTTAGTATGCACAACCTAAGAAAATCACTTATTGAATTGCAAGGACAGATCTTTGCATCTTTGTATGCTAAGATTGAAGCTAGGTGGTGTACAGTGTTGAAGGAAGACAAGGAAGAAATTGAATATGCCTTAGTCCAATTAAAACTAGAGATGTCTAAAAAGGAAATCAAGGAGACACTTATGAAAGTGAGACCTGAGTTCAAGACTAAGTCAAGAACTATAAGATTAGTGATTGGTGATTCTCAATCAGTGCAAGAGGAAACAATGAGTATTTTGAGGATATTTTTAGTACTTATTGAAGAGAAGTAAGATGAAAAAGACAAAGTTGAAGAGGTAAGAGGAAAAATTTTTAATGGCCTTGAGGTCACACATACTGATGATGGATTAATGGTGGATGGTATGAAGATCACACTTGGTAATGTGTATTTGGATGAGCCAAACGATACCGTGGAAACTATAGGTGATATTCTTGTCATAGATATTCTTGAAGAACAAAAGGACTCTACAGGAATAGATCAAATTATGAATCATGATTACATAGACAATGTTTCTACCAGTGAGAAATAACTAGGACCAACAAAAGAGGCTACCTATGAAGTAAAAGACCATCAAAAGAAAGGGAATGCACATACTGAGGATGTTCAGAAGGGAGGAGTTCAAGAAAATAAAGAACCACAAACGGAGATGATTATAGATAGAGGAAAGGAAAAGGTAATATCTTCTATGTCTATTGTTCAACAAAGTTTTGATAAAATGGACAAAGATGAAACACAAGTCATTCAAGGACCAATAGATCTTACTACAATGAGCCCTAAAGAAATGATAAATATTTCCATGGCCATTAAGGATAAGGCCAAAAGAGCTTAAATGAAGGAGGCACGAGAAACATTATGATGAGAAGGAGTCACCTATTGAACAATTGGGTCAATTGGTGAAAGTTGCAAGTGAACAAAAACAAAGTATAGAGGATGCAACAACAATAAAGGTAGGTAAGGGTTGTGAAAGGAAGAAATTAGAGAATTTTGTCCAGCAGGTTGAATTTCACAGAGGCAAATTGAGAGTTGAGATTAAAAAGGTGAAATAAGAATTGATAGCGGGTGGTGAGATTCTTACTTCTATTTCTGATTTTTTACAATTCTTGAAGGACATTGACCATAAAAGTGTTGAAGCTCAATAGAAGCTACAAAATTTTGGTGGAAATATTGATCCAGTCAATCATTCCATTACAATTTATGCAGCATTAGTGAGCAATATTAATCATAAGCTACATTATTATAATAATGAGCAGGAGAAAAGGGTCTCAGTATTGTTGGATTTGTAGAGTGTACTGACTCGTAAGTTGTAAATTTGGTAGAAATGAGTTAAAGATGAAACACTTATATCATCTTTACCTGACATGAGTACAGTGGATTCATTGGAGGAACTAGCATATCTAATAACCAGTCAAATAGTGATTAGTGAGAATCTAATGAAGCTATGGGAGACTGACCTACAAGTCTTAAAGACCATTTTTTAGTGATTTATTTCATAATTTGTAATTTTTAATATGTATATGCTAACCTCTATGAATGGAATTTTGTTCTATTCATTTATTGTAATACCTTTGTCATTGTTGTCAAAGAGGAAGAAGATAGTAAGTGGGAGTAGAGAGAGTAGTATAGAGTGAAATTTTTGGGTCAGTATTCCGTATAAGGGAGCAATATAGACATGATCTATTTTTAATTACCATAGGGGGAGTAATCTTGAAGTTTATCTCTCTACTTTTGTATTTTTTATAAATTTTTTTTAACTTAGTGAGACAGTTAGCAAATTTTTCTAATTGTTTCCATCATTGCCAAAGGTAGAGATTGTTTGCATCTAATAAAGATGACCATGTTAGAATAACTAATGCAGTGATGCTAAGTGTTTCATTGATGAAGTTTGGTATATATTTGATGATAGGTGAGTTGGTTATTTGGTTGTCATTGATGTGAACTAAGTAACTTAGTGTTATGAGTATGTTACTTGATATTGTGTAAGTGGATCATGAGTTGTAGTATGTTTCGTAAGTTTCTATTCTAATGGAAGTATATGGCATGTGTTTTGATAATAAATTTTCCATCATGACTCATGATACGGATAATTAAGTTGGTTATGTTTGATTGGACTCAAATAGGGTAATTGCTAAAATATTTAGTGATAGAGAGTAAATGATTTGGATGTTTTATCAAATTGGCAAAGTATTTGTTGGATTGGTCATAGATTATGATTTAATAAAATATCAAGATGCTATGGTTGCTAGTGTGACTCATAATGTTGATCATTACAACTAGTTTATTTGAATGAAAGAGGTGTTAAAAAATAAATAGGTAAACAAGACAAAGTTCTTGAACAGACTGTGAAGATTTGTAGACTGGTGAAGGAATTTGACGTGGAAATAAGATCGGTGATGATTTTCCTAAAGTGGAAAGATAGTTTCCTTATTTGTGGGAATTACTTGACAACTCATTGATTGAGGTATACATTTTGACGAGGATTCTTCAAGAAGTTTCTTTTGGTTAAATGAGTTTTGAATATGGCTTAACTACCAGGGTAAAATCTATTGAGTAAGTCGATGAAATCAGAGGAAATTTTTTTTGAGTGTCTAGATGCATTTTATCCTACCTAAGATGATTTTGATCATTCATATCTCGTATCTAGGGTTTGTTTCAAGTTGGTAGAAGTGATTCTATCTAGTGGAACAATTGAAGATGAATAAAGAGGGAGAAGAAAGTTGATTGCAAATTGTAGAATGATTCGATGACAGAGAAAGTAAAGGAATAAAGTGTGATCAAGCTGAGGAAGAGTATATAGTATGATGTTGTATTTTAGATCTTAAAAGGATTTGACTATGCACAGGTAGTGTTGTTTTCATGGATCATTTTATCTCTTTGTTTCTAATCAATGTAATAGTGAAATCCCTTACCAGGTTGGATCGTAATAGATCTTTATTATAAATCCTCTAACACGGTGACACGTTAGCTTGTATTTTAACTCATCTAAAAAGGCTCCTAATAGGGAAAATATTGTAACAAGGTTAAAGTGAAATCCCTTAACTGAGTAGCACCTAACAGTGTTTTGTTAACCTTTAACAGGGTAAGCCTCTAGCAAGGCATATTCTAGAAGAGTACAAATTTTGTTGGTACCAACTGACACCATGGATTTTTCCCATTTGGGTTTCTACGAGATAAATGTGGTGTTTCTATTGTCTGATTGTTTACTTATGGATGTGTCCATTAAATTTTTTTACATATATTAGATGTTATTGAATGTTTTGGTGCATACAGTTTAAAGAAGTTGAATTAGGTGTATTTGTGTGGATTACTGTGTGGATTAGTATCAGAGCATTTGTTCCCTAATTGTGAAAGATTAACAGCTTAGGGAAAAGATCTGAAGATGTATAAGAAGGAAACACCTAAGTTATCTAAGGAAATTTTCTCTACATGGATAAGGAGGATGAAGCTACACCTGTCTAGTATTGGAGAAAGAGCATTGGATCATTTAACAACCAAGTATGTTCAACCTTTTAGCATCCTAATTCCATATTAAATAAAGATAAAGATGGAACATAACTCTGTAATGATAGAAATTTCAAGTGCTCTGGGTGATGCTCAATTTGTAGATATCAAGGAAATGATAATGCTTAAGATATTGGGGATAAGTTGGTAACAGTCCATGACAGTGATGTTCATGTTTGGAAAGTATGATGAAATATCAATGAAGGAAGGAGATAACATTTCTCAATATAAAAATTAGGCAAAAGGAAGTTATTTTTTTTATCAAAGGAGTTAGTGGTCAACTTAAAGAAGAAGAAGATGTGGAAAGTAAAATCTTGAGAGCCCTTCTACCATAGTATTCTATTAGAGTCTCTTCTATCTAAGAAATTTGATCTATCAATCCTAGTAATGTGACTCTAGATTCTTTGGTTGGAAAGCTTACTGATTTTGAGTTAAGTAATTTTCATAACAGTATGCTTAGAGTAGAATATTCTTTCAAAGATCTCCTAACCATTGGTTCATCAAATAAAAGAAAGGAAGTCTAACCATTCTAAAGCGAGTCATGATTATGATTTTATCTTATATGAGGAAAGATAACAAGAAGATTCAAAAGCACTGCTAGCAAGGAGATTACTTAGAGGAAAAGGAAAGTATAAAGGTAAACTTCCCTTAAAATATTTATTACGTAAAAAAATTGGTCATATTGCATCTAGGTTTCCTAAAAATGATTGGAAGGATAAGTTCAATAAATTCAACAACATCAATGACAAGAGAAAGAAAGAATGTTATCTAGTAGAATATGGAGTGACTAATGAAGAATCAGATGTAAGAGATGATGAGGAAGAGCTAGTCTTTGTTTTAGTCAAACAAGATCCATCAATAGGTGTAGATGGAGATAGTGAATAGAAATAATTGATTTCAAGCATGAATTATAGTGGTGACTGGATAATAGATAGTGGGTGTACACATCACATGATCAGCGGTAAAAGAAAATTTATTTCAATGGAAGAGTATGATGGTGGTGCAGTCAGAATTGGTAATAGTTCATCATGTGCGGTAAGAGGTAAAGGTCAATAGTACTTAATGATAACACTAATTGTGATGATTTTTATTGGGATGAAGGATTAAAGTGTAACTTGTTAAGTGTTTCTCAATTGAATATAAAGGTTTCATATTGGAATTTAGTAATGGTGTCTGAAATATCTTAGGAACATCTGGAGATTTGATTTCTACTAGTAAAAAAACTAGAGGTAAACTATTTTGATTGAACTCTACTAATTAACATTGCTTGTTTGCTAAAGTGGAATATTGTTGGCTATGGCATAAGAGATTTTTTCATGTTACTTTCGATAATCTGGTGAAGGTTAGTAATCATAGATTTGTTAGAGTTTTTCCTACTTTATGTAAGCCTGAGAATGCTATGTGCAAGGAGTGTTAGTTGGGAAAGCTAACTAGAACTATCTTTACTAGTAAATTATATTCATCTCAAAACATTATTGACCTTGTACACACTGACTTGTGTGGACCGATGACAACAAAGAGCTACTATGGAGATAACTACTTTATCTTATTAGTTGATGATGTTGGAAAGTGACAATGCAAGCAATTGTTATTTTGTCATTGATGTCAAACCTTAGCTGGTGAGACTATTGTTATCTGTATGAGTACCATATCTGTTCATTAATGAAGAATATTTAACAAGAAGACCAAGTGAATGGTTGATTTAAGGAAAATAAAAGGGTACTTGATCAGTTGGCACTCTAGAAAAGTAATTAGTTGTTTATCTTTCAAAGACAGTTTTTCTGGCTGTTTTGTGCTAAGAAAGTTTGTCTTGTGCCAAGCAAGATTGGCTTGTGACGAGCAAGTTTGTTAAGTGCTGAGCACTAGTGAAATTTCTGAGTGGAAATAGTGATGTTGGCCAACTTACAGTATTTGGATTAATGATGAGATTTGAGATCTCTGGCTGACTTATGTAATTTTATTGGGATATGTAAAGTTAATTAAAGATTGATCCATGTCATTTAATGTATGGGTAATCATAATTAATGCATGGATTCAAGATTTAATTAGAGACTACTTTGGAGAGGTAAATGAAATGTAATGATGGAATGATCCATTAGATCTAACCTAACCTAAGATTTACAAACTTGATTAAGTGGCAAAGATTTATCTAACCTAGACAAAGAGGTATATGATAACCTCAAGGGGTTATTCTTTGGAGTGTGGATGTGGTGGTGGATGTACTGATTGGTTTCTCATGTCTATATGCAAGAGGATTGCATAGTTGATTTACTGATTGGCATGACCTAGTAGAGAAGGTTGAACACAAAAGCAGAAATTTGCATGTGTGATTGCTTGACAGATTTCCAAGCAGATCAAAAGATTGGAATGACAATGCAGGCCACTCTGTAAGTTAGAATCAGAGTTGTAATTGGATCTGAATTTGCAAAGTAAGTTGTATGTATTAGATCACAACTGATCATTACTTTCTAACCAGTGTATCAGTTAAAATCCTTTAACAAGGTTGACCTAACAGTCATTTGTATAAATCCTCTAAACAAGGTGACATTCAGGTGGAATGTTCTAAGTCCTCTAGCAAGGCCACTCCTGATAGCATGATTAAATCCTTTAACCAAGTCACACCTAACAGTGTGTTATTGTAACCTTTAACAGGGTTAGCTCCTCATAGAGCTCACTTCAGAAGAGTGAAACTTGGTAGCATGTTACTGGTGGTTTTTCCCATATTGGGTTTCCACGTTAAATAGTTGTGTCAACTTCTGTGAATGCTTATGGTTTTTTTTACTGTTATGTTTCTACAAGCTAATTATATTAAACAGTAAACTGTATGATTGAGTTGTTGACATATTCTACTGCTACCGAGTAGATCTGAATTGGTTTTAATACAAAAAGTTTTATTTTCTATATCTAGACCTGAGGATAACTAATTCACCCCTCCCCTCTCAGTTATTCTAAATTCATTCTAACAATTGGTATCAGAGCTTTGGTCTCCTGAAAATAGTTTGAAGGTACTTGGAGTGAAATGATCAAGATGTATTAAAAGGAGGTTCCAAAGCTAAACAAAGATAACTTCCCTGCATCACAGAGTTTGATGAAACTGCATCTGGCCGGTATTGGAGATGATGCTAAGAGACTTATTGAAAATGAATATGTATCACCTACTACTCCTCTCATAGCTTCACAACTAAGAGAAAAATAAGAGCACAATCAAGCAATGTTGGAGATTGCATCCTCATTGAGCTATTTAGAGTTTGATTATATAAAGAGCTGCACAAATGCAAAGCAGATGTGGGATAAATTAGCAACTGTCTATGATGGAGACACAAATGTGCTGAGAGCTAAATCAGAAAGTCTAAGAGGTAAGTTTGATGAGATGAAAATGCAAGAAGGTGAAAATGTTAATTAGTATTATGGTAGATTAAAACAAGTTGTAAATGCCATTAGAGGAGCTAATGGAACAATAGATGAGAACACTATTATGAGAAAGTTACTAAGAACTCTACTTCCGGTATATGCTATTAGAGTTTCTGCAATTCAAGAACTGACATGTACTCCTAACAATAATCTGAATCTGGAAAATCTAATAGGCAGACTTACTGCATTTGAAATGTCAAATTATGATAACTACAATCCACAAGGTATTCATTGTACTTTTAGATCCCAGTTGGTCCTCAATAAATATGAGAAAGGAAAGTTACAGGTGAATAGTGATAGTGACACTAATGATGATGGTCTTGAAGAACTTGAAGCACTTATGGAAAAAAGGTTGTCCAGAGGAAAAGGAAAATACAGAGGTAAACTTCCTGTTATTTGTTTTTCATGCAATAAAGTTGGTCATATAGCTGCTAGATGTCCTAATAAAAATGAAAAAGATGAAAGAAAGGACAACAAATACAAGGAAAATAAAGATAGAAAGGATGATCGAGACTTCAGGAAATATAAGGATTACAAAGACAAAGGTAAGAAATCTTGTTATATTGTTGAAGAAACTTCTGACAATGATACTGCCAATTCTGATGACAATGATATAGAAGTTGTTTATGTTGCAATGAAAGAAGATTCTGATGATGATGAGAAAACTGCATTAATTTCTTATAAGAGTAAAGGAAATCATTGGATCATTGATAGTGGTTGTT